>JANHGN010001797.1:0-40508 GCA_024605025.1 Megaceryle maxima
CCTTCCCCTTCCTTCTTCCCCCAGAGATAAGCAGGTTGACGCAAGGGAGATTTGCTGCACAACAGCTTCTGTGACTTTAAATGGCTAAACAAGAGGCATTTGAGATCAGTGCTGTCAATCAGCATTGTTCCTTGGAGATGAAATTATGAATGCTGTGGCAAAAACACTGCATATGTATGGGAACGAAAGCTAACCCTTCAAATACAATAAACACCAAATGTGGTGAATCAGCATCACAGTACAAGCTGCACATCTCTACATTCACATAAAAGATCTAAAGATAATTTATTGTAACCAGTAGTGTGAGCATCCTGGAATTTAAGCAAGTTTGTAGTGAGTTATTCGCCTTTAGTTGTGTAATTATTTTTCTGTCTTTTTTTTATTGAATAGTCTATGTACACACTAAAGTAATCATTGCATTATTTCATGTGAGAGACTTTTTTAAAAATCAGCAACAGAAAATAACGGGCAATGGGTGGAGACCCTTAGGAATTTGTGTGGGAAAGGATTAGATGGGTTCCTTAGTTTGCAAGTCTGTACTTCATCACATTAACATAACTTACAATGTGAAGTTCTGGTCAGAATACCGAAGTTCCTTGCCCAGTAATAAGTTGTATGCAACTTCCTTGGCTTTGTGGGAGTTCCCCACTGGCATCAGCGGCTAAATTCCTTCAAAGTCATTTTCCATAAGGAGAGGAGAGCCTCGTCAAAGCATAGAAAGAGGAGCAGCTGTGAGATATCCAAAGAGGATTTACTTCAATGTCAGGCACATTCATGGCTGTGGTGTTTCATCTGTGCCTCGGACAGCTCAGACATGTGGAAGTGTGGCTGCTCAGTGCGTGGAAGGGGGCTGTGGTGATGGCACTGATGATAAAGGAGAAGGGAGTGAGCTTCACTGCATGTCAGAACATTGCCAATCATCTACATTTTATTCCTTGCCTTTGCTAAATCACTTTTCCCCGGGAGAAGCCCTCTATATCATGAAGGAGTCCATGTTGCAGGAGAGGAGATGGTATGTCTCAAAAGGATGCCAAACCTTACTCTTTACCTGGGGAGAGAAAGGTAATGATGAAGTCCTCACTCCCTACATAGAAACTGGAATAATTTCCTGCCTCCGTTTAGTGTTGCATGGAGATGGCAGTAGACTGACTTTTCTGGCCCCAGTCTACTGTCTAGCATCCTACCCTCATCTTTCCTTCTTACCTACCACATGTAATAAGAGGTCATGCTAGTTGGGTTTTTTATTAGGCTGTTAAAGATTTTAAAACTTCCTTTCTGATTTATTCTAATCTTTCACCTTAAACTCTTAACAGAGTTAGAGGCTCAACTGGTATTTACTTTGTATCTGAAAGATCAAATATCTTTTTTTAAGAGGTGTTCCTCCATGCTTCAAAAAGCAAGTAGACGGAAAGGTTATCTGTCTTCAAGCTGGTTTTTAAATCTTGAGACAGGCTTCCAGATTTTGTTGACAGTGTACAATGCTGAGCATATTGAGTCTTGTCCTTATCTATGGCACCGTGTTCATTTTCTAACAGAAGTACTCAGGGGAAGCTTTGACAGAAGTGAAGTTAAAAATGCTCTGCTAATTTCCTCAGGATTTCTCTCTTTCTTCATATGCCTTCATTCCAATTTCAGCCCTTTCTATAATAATAAACCGTAGCACTGTCAATGTTTTATTTTCTTGGGCCTCCTTTTGTGGTCATAATAGAAATCCTGTAAGTGAGATAAAGTCCTATATGTTTTGGGTCTTGTTGAAGAGGTACATTATTATTCCTATCAGACCAACTGTAATCTGCTTGGATAAATCAAGCCATTTCTCAGAACTGATTTTATTTACATGTTTCTTGAGTTCTCCTCCTCCAGCATTCTTTGCCTGAGGCCTGGAACAGCCACACCTCTCTTTTCCTCCATAGTTCAGGAAACCCTAGTTTTCTATTTCTCAGCATGTAAATATGCTACATAGAAACAACGCCTAGGATCTTAAGCATGGTGTGTCCTTTGCAGAACAAGGATGTTGCATGCTCAATCTTCATTGATGTTCCAATAAAGCTGGAGCAACTTGGGAAGAACGTACACTTCTCAGTGTTGATCAGAATCAGAAAAAAATGGTCTGTCTTCAACCATACAGCCACTTCTTTATGCATCCTAGAGCCAAGTCATGTTTCGGTCTTCATGCTACCCCAGCACAATCATCTGTTACCTGACTGCAGTATCATTTGTGTTTCCGTCCTAGGGCCCTGAAGTCAGCAATGGGCCTTGATGACCTTGGCAAGCCTCACCTGAGATCTCCACCCACGCCCTCTGCCCATAGGCTCGGGGGCTTCATTTAAGCTCAGGCCTGAAACTTCAATCCTTGTTATGCTGGTGATGTGTCTGTCTTTAGTTCTGTCACAGGGTGCTTCTGTGCCTAGCCATAGGCTTCACTGACCTCATCAAGTGGTTTGACTTGCCACTATTAACCTTTCTGGTGATCTCTGAGCCCTATCTCTCTGTGGAAACCATTGCCAGACCTGATCCTAACTTGCATTCCTAGCTTGGCCTCAGACCTGCACATCACCATGATCTTGCCTGATGACATGGACTCTTGTTGGAACCTTGTTGCCTTCCCTGGACTGCCTTGCTCATCTTCCTCATGTACTATGAGGCTGGATGCTGGCTGATGAGGTGCCTGTCCTGCTGGCTGTGGTACTCTGATTGGCTTCCTATCCCTCAGGGGGCAATTGGCCTTTGCTGCTTCATGGTATTCTAGTACAAAGAGATGAAAAACACAGCCTGTGAAGTCACATAGCACCTGAAGTTCTTGTTCAACTTCCTGGAGAAGAAGCAGGGCATTTGGCCTTAATGGTTGCTTTACACATCCAGAAATGAGGCCACTTTTAAAAGCTTATATATGGATGGGAAGTTTGACTTGTTGGCTCATGTTTTGGAACTTGGCTAAATTTTTACAACCTGTAGGGCATTGACAGCAATGGCCAGTCAGAAATTGCCATATTTACCTCTCAGCTGAGGTGATCTGAACTGGGACCTATCAGGAAGAATAATATATGAAACAATATCTTGCTTTTATAGTTGCTGTTTAGAGAATAGTGCCACCAAAGATTCTGTGCCTGGATATCATCAGACAGAATATGCCAGGTGGGAGGCAAGTGACATCTTCACTGGTAAAGGGGCAGAAGTAAGAATTAAACTGTCGTAGAGTTAAGCCAGTCATTTCCTCTCCTCCTGCTTCTCTTTTCCTCTCTAAACAAGGAGACTGCAAATCTTAGTGTTTGAGTGTCTCAGGATCCTTGAACTGTAAGTCTTGATCATCTTGTTAGAAAACGAATGGCATTCTTTCTGAAGAGGCACCGGCTCTTCAACAAACACCAATTAAGAGGCTGGTATATTTGATTTCTCAAGAGAATCCCCAAAGAAAGATATTTATAGCTGACTGAAGAAGGATTTCTTGGGTTCGTTTGACTACATTTTGTTGACACTGAGAGATCTGAATCTTGATTAAATAGCAGCAGGATCATGTTTTACTGTATAAATGACAATGAATAAAAAAAATAAATAAAAAATAAGAGACATCTAATAGCGAATACACCTTAAACTTAAGAATCAAATGTTACAGATCCATCTGGGTGTTCTAAGAAGAAGACTGCATCCAATGCTTGCATTGCTCTGAGCTGAACTGAATCAGTAACTCAGCAAATTCAGAGCCGCGGATGGTTTTTTAAAATAATCTATCAGGCCTAGCGGTATGGGGGCAGTTGATTATGTTTTTATAAGACACAAATGAACTCTGGACATGGTTTTTCAGAGGTGCTGAACGCATGCAGCTTAAACTTCTGTCAGTGGAATGTATGAACAGGAAGAACACCTAAATATCAAATGCACAATGTCTGTTGTTCAGAATGCTGTGTGTCAGTTATAGGTAAATCAATCCTACTGAAGGGTCAAAATATTATTTTATATGGTGCTTTAATGACATGTAAGGAATAAAGAACTTGTGTTGCCTTTCCACAAAAGCATTATGATCAGGATATTTGAATTTGCTCCTTGAGTGCCTTTCTCAGATTATTCAGTTTATGACTTAATAATAAATATGAAAAATTCTTCCTGATGTACATGGCAATTGTGCTTTCATAGAGCAGTTAAGCTCCATCTAAACAGTTTAAAGCACTTCAGCTCCCCTAGTCAGAGACTGTTTCAGAATCTCTTATTTAAATTCTTCTAATTTCGAGACCTCATTTTTTATGGCTAACTCACTGTTATTTATTCCTCTTCCAGAAGTTCCTTGAAGCTGCTTCCTGCTTTGACATTTATCCTGCAGTGAGACAGCAATCAAATATTACCTCTGTTCAGTTAAGCTAAACAGGCCACAGTCTTAGTACTCTTTCATAACATCAGCTGTCTATTGTCTGTGCAATCAAGATGCCTTTCGCACCCTTCATGTAACATCCAAGCTCATGTTTCATTAATGTTTCAGCATCAAAATTCAGGCTTTTGCTAATGCGTAACATTAATAGGATAGAGGCTCAAGCTATCTGAACTTATTTGAAAACCCAAACAGATTTTTCTTGCTTGTATTTTTAGGGTGAAGAAAAATATTTGTCTATCAGTCTCATTTGAATACAAATAATACATGGATCAAAGACTGCGTGATACTTGCCAGACTGGAAGCAAAACACCCGTCCTGATAGTTCTCTGTACTTCTCATAGGCAATCAAAATGCCAAATGTGGCAATGTTTTCCTTTTGATTTTGTTGTTGTAAGGGGTGTAGGTGATTTTAGTCCTACTTTAGAAATTTCTTAGAACTAGAACCCACTGTCATGGCTGCTTGCCTCTGAGATTGACCTTGAAAATCCCCACGTATTTTGTCATGGTGTGGATATAGCTGGAATTTCTGTGTTTATTAATAACATGGCCTTGAAAAAATGACTACTTATCTAACTGGAGGAGAGTAAAGTGGTATTTGAAGATGGAATTTGCATTTGCTCATCTGGTAAATAGGTCTTGCCCCTTTTGTGTGGAATGGCAAATCTAGTTTGTAGAGTTTTACTGGTCTGATCTTCAGCTGATGTAAATCAGTAAAACTTCACTGTTTGAAAGGTCTGACCCATATTCCTGTTCAGTAGCAAGTTTGCAAACAAGAACCTCTCTTAGCATGGGGCATATTTAGATTTAGAGATAATTCAGTGTGCTCTAAGGTATGTGAAACCAGCATACTCACATGAAGGGTCTGGAGAGCACAAGCCATAAGAGCCAGACCATAGTCATGTTGAATGATGAGGTTTATTACTAAGCTGAAGGCTTTATAGAGCTTTTCAGGGCTTCTTACTAGGATGGCTGGTGATGATACCTACACTGGATGGGTCTAGATACCTATACTGCAGCCCACCCCTTCAACTCCTCCAGAAAATGCTTCCCTAATGCTTTGATATAGGGCGTCCTTGCTATACTCAGTTCTCTCCAAAACTGGGTTTTTCTGGCTATTTTGTAGACTGCTATTGGATTTGGGAGCAAGTCTGATCCCTTTCTATCCTTTCCACAGCTGTAAAATCAACCTAATGAAGATGTGAAATTCCATCTGATTTGAGAATCTCTTCAATTAAGTCATTTGGATAGTGTTGCCATTTGTCAGGGAACTTACAAGATCTTTTAGCATCTTTGCATGACTTTTTTTTTTTTTTTTTTAAGATTATGAAATCTTTATTCTCATTGTGGTTTTAATCAAATGGAACATGGAATACAGAGACATGATTTAACAGGCTGTTACTAAAGATAGTGATTTATTTATGGTTTCTTTTATTCAGAGGACATACTGTACTTTGCAAACCATGGTGAATGTCTTTGAAGGAAATAGGGAGTATAAGCCACGTAGTTTCATCTGCAGAGTTTAATTCAGTGCCTAGTAATCACTTTAGCTAATTTGGAAGTGATAGATGTAGCATCAATAAAATAATGTAAACCACCACCCTCTGTAATACATTAGGATGCTAAATGTAGTGAATATTTATTAAAACTTAGACCAAGAACATCTTTATCTGGGAGTATGTCACATAGCTCAAGACTAAGATCCCTGTTTTAAATGGAAAGTACAGTAGGTTCTCTAGGAGTTCAAGGTCTCAATCTAAGGATTTCTGAACACTGTTTTCCTTGGTAGTTCAGTGCCCCCTAGCATTGTGAGAGGGAATTCGTCCATGTCTTAAATCTCCAAGGTGTGTCCATACACACTTGGTGGGGTGGAAAAGGCAGAGTTACTTGTGTACAGCAATTGAATCTAAAAGATGCAGGTGGAAACACTTCAACAGGAAAGCAAGAATGGAGCTACCCCCACTGTGAGCTTGTCCTTTTAATTTATGTCAGCCTTGTGATAGCTTGGGCTGGCTTCCAGCTGACTCTAATGGAAGTTCAGGGCCACCCAATTACCTCCATTTCTCTTTTATCTCAACTTTTGTCTCTGTTGTTTGGGTTGTTTTTTTTTTTTTTTTTTTGCAGCTGGCTTTGCGCAATGCCCTGCGTTATTTTCCACCTGAAATACAAAAGAAGCTGGCACTGGAATTTGCTGAAGAACTCAGGCTGTATGGCCATATTTATATGTACAGATTCTTTCCAGATATTGAGATGAGGTAAGGACTGCATTTGACTGCCATTGGCTTACTGGCTTTTACATGTGGAACTGACCTTTAAAGAGTGATATTGCTGTGTCCTAATTTACCTCTTGTAGAAGTCATGTCATAATACATTAATGATCTGAATAAATTGGATGATCTGTGTCTTATTAGATAGCAATGGTTTAATTTCTAATGAATGATACTGTATGTTTTGGGATGCTCTTCTTCAAAGCTGCGTAACAGTGATCCTTCATCTGCAGCTTTCATTCTGTTCTCTGTCCTCATCAGAGTCACATGGGACTAATAGGGAGACAGTGTCCACTCTTCTGGACAGGCTGTGGCAGGGCCAGGATAGTCTTAATGTTGGAAAGCTCAGCACCACTGAACACAGGGAAAGGATTGTGCATGGTTGTGTGCTTGGTAATGCTAGCTTTACCAGAGATGCTAAATGCTCTGCTTCATGGCATATCTTGGTTTCTAGGGGACAGTCATTACTGAGATATCTCTGATGGCAACCTGGACAGAAAACCTGCAACAGTCCTTAGCTGCTACAAGTCAAGTGTCAGTTGAACCATAAGATGAACAGATGATTTGGGACCTGCTAGGAATGCCTGGTTGCTTCTCAGTCTCACAGGAAGGCTTTTTGCTCTTAAAAGAAAGGCAGTACATTTTCCCATCACTGGAACCTGTATCTGACCCTGGTTTGTAATATGCTGTGCCTGTTGATGTTGGAGCATCACTTCATTCTAGGCTGATGGGGCTAACGTTTGTTAAGCAGAACAGTTTTAGAGAGGGCTGCCAGGGGCTAGCTGCTTTTTTTAGACTGATTGATTCCTTTTTGCATCCATTGGAGGCCTGGTTAATGTCTGTACAGAAATCTGAATAAAATAAGCAAGTAGGAAGCATGCTGATTTCCACAGACATCTGTATTTCTGTGCTGCCCATACTAGTCTGGGGTCAGCCCTTGCAGAATTCAGCTAAGGGAAGACAACTGGAAGACTGTCTGAAAAATATTACAGAGCTGGATTTCAGAGGAGACTAGTTCCAGACTAGAGATGAGGATGCTTTCCTCTCAGGCTTGGATGAGAGAATCCACCAGTTGTTTCCATTGCTGGCATCAGTGTCTCTGATAGCTTCAAATTTTTTTTTTTTTTTTTGAAAATGTATTCTGTTCTCTTTAGTCTGGTAATGTGTGTATATATATATATATATATATTTGTTGTTGTTGTTCCATATGTCCCAGGGAGCACAGTCCAGCCTGGTTCTGTTCTATTTAACACCTATGTCCCTATGTGCAGCTGATATCTGAACTTTGGGTTTCTTATGTTCTAAGCAATGTTACGTAGAAATAGCTCCTCTCGGTGAATTGATGTAACTCCACGGAAATCCTGGGGTTTTTTATCACATCAAGCTTAGAAAAGCAGAAAACACTAATAAAAAGGTATTGTGGAAAAACTCACATGCTTTCACTTTTGGTCTGGCAATGACTACAAGGCATTTGTTTTAGTATCTGATGTAAAAAGCTAGGATAAAGTGCATATGATCATGGGAGGAGCCCATTCACTAAATCTGTAGAATACACTTTCCAGATCTTGGCTCATGAGCTGGTTAGCAGATATCCATTTTTTGTTTTTGTAATTGGCACTCTTTAGCCTAACTTTCAGTGTAACCATCTTCCCTGTACAAAACAAGTGTCTAGCCACTGAAGATCTATGGTCCAGTAAAAGGAAGATCATTTAGAAACCATGGCAAATGATCCTATTTACCTTCAGGAATTTCCAGCATCGGTAATGGTGTTGTTGCTTAGAGAAAGGAAAAGAGAAAACTTTTGATTAATGGCTATACTTCCTTTTGGTATCATACATTAGAGGCCTGAGCACAACAGTACTAAGACCTGTGCAAACACAGCAAAGGAACTGTCCCTGCCCTGAAGAGCTACAGTATCAATCTAGGAATAGAAGTTTTAGAGCACTTTGATATGACAAACAGATGGTAGAGGGGAAGATAAGTGAGATGATTGCAGCAGTTGGCACTGAAGGACATCAGTGCTAGGAAACCTGACTTGGAATATCTTTGTGAGGGTTTCTTGTATCTTAACTCTCAACTTTCTGGATGAAGTACATCTTACTCAGTAAAAAGGACCACATTTTTCCTAACTAGTTCAGTTTTTAAGAACTTCTTTGGGACCAAAATTCAAGATGACTGCTTTTTCTTAGATAGAATCTTAAATAATGTGGGCTGATGAGCCTGAAGGCAACTTCCCCTGATGCTGTTTTCCTTGGCATTGCAGGACTTAGATGCTAGGCCTGTCAGCTGTGCTACAGAGGCCAGTTCCAGCATCCCCAAAATAATCCAGTTAAAAATCAGTGGGAGATCTTGTCCACCATGTTTATAACTGATTGTGTTTAACTGATTCAGCAAATGATAGGCTGGCTACAATTTTTTCCTCTGCTTAGCTCTGATAACAGTTAATACCCTTCCTGAATAAAAGCCTGCAATGGAAAGGAATGTGTTGGCATGCAGGGTTATTTGTGTGAAGTATGTTGTTGTGGTTGCCCCTGTAAGTTGGAGTGTCTCTCCTAAATTTTTATGACTACCATTTTAGAGCATACCCCATAGGAGACTACCCTTGCAAGACCAAATCAGCTGCTGCCATTATGTTGATGATCATGAATAACCTGGATCCCTCAGTGGCTCAGGTAAGGTACAGTGCAAATAAGGGAGATGGATTCATAGAACAGCAGCACATCTGCAAGTTACTTTTTGTATGTGATCTCACAGGAAACATGAGGAATTTAGGCATATAGGTGAAATAGGTCCTTGTGCAGATGATCTTCCTTCCATAGATTGAAGAGGATTTTAGTTGTTCCTAAGGCTTTTGCTGGTTCTGTGTCCCAAGGTACATGCCAGCCCCTGTACGTGTAGAGCTGGCTGCTGTGTGTGTTGGCTGAGCAGGTCAATTTCTACAGTGCCAAGACAGCCTCCTTACAGTGTCATGTGCCAGAATGCCCATCTCTGTGAGGCTAAGCCTGACAGGGACTAAAGGTGATTCTATACTTTTCTTCTGGTTATATTTTGATTCTTGGAGTTTGGGGGCTTTTGTATTAAGTTCTTTAGTTTCCTGTTATGTGCAGTTCTTACTTCTGCATAGTGGGTCCTGGTCATAACACAGACCTCTGAGGCCTCCTGCAACACCAACAAGGTTCACTCCACCTCCCACTACATGCAGGAGCTTGGTTGCTCTCTGAAATAGGTAGAATTTAGCTCTTAGTCCATTGCTTCTACAACTTCTGTAGAAAAATGAATACTGGTGCTTTCTGTATCTTTGAAAGCTTATCCTTCAAGTACAAGTTGACTAGAGGATTACAGGACCCAAAGTCCATCCATACAAGCACTACTCAATGTAGGGTACCTTTTTGCAAATGGCAGGGGAGAGGCCATGCAACTATGCCCTGCTGGTCATCAGCTGTAAATACGACCAAACTATATAAACTCACTCAATCCATCTTTAAGGGAGTTTACTGGGATATCTGATACAGAAGCTGCAATCAAGGAAACACTTCATAGCATTCTGCATCCAAAATAACAATGACAAACACTTTATTTTGAATTTATTTTTTTTTCTGAAATTATCACTTTTATGATGATATTTTCTGATTTCAAGAATCTAGAGAGTTGATGCAATAAACTAGAAAAGATATATTACTGAGATTAAAAAAATAGCTTGGGCACAGAGCAAAACATTTCAGTAAAGTGCTTGCCTCATTATTGTTAAATTGCCTTTTTCAGTTTCCCCAGGAGCTTGTCACTTATGGAGGAAATGGGCAGGTCTTCAGCAACTGGGCACAGGTAGGGCTTTGCTGCTTTTGCAACTTGTTTCATGAAACCAGTTTCACCCTCCCCCATGCACATTCTGCTTCGGCAGTTTGTGATAATTCTTGGCAGTCATTGTCTCAAAATATTCCAAAACATCCTGTCTGGTAATAGAGGAATGCTCAGTTATGAACTGCATAGATGGGGAGAGCTTTATATAGTAAGGAGAGCACATACAGCCCAACAGAAATACTAAACATAATACCATAAACATACCAAGCTGTGTGTGATGATGCAGTAAAGACCAGTTCTTTGCCTTTCTCTGATACATTTGTATGTGCCTCTGTATTTTGCACAGATAATTTTAGAGTCAAAATGCTTCCTAGCAAACAAAAATGTGGGTTTTTTTACTTGCTTGCTTCTGGTAATTTTGCAACATTTTTTCACAAGAAGTGGTGGATTAAAAAAAAAAAGTCTTTGATTTTAAAAAAGTGCAATCGTGAGTCTTTTCCCAAGCAAATCAGATGAGCTGTAAATATTTACTTGCTAGCTGGCCAGATCATAATGCACTTTACCGACAGCCCTAGCAATACTATCCCTGCTCTTCTGAGAATAATGGCAGGTGGGTAAAGGCCTGTCTAACATTGGAGCTGGAATGTTTAAGGTGTGGTTATGTAATCTCTGTTCTTTTCTATCCAAAAATGGCAATAAATACCCTGGCTTTCTTCCAAGTGATGCAAAATACATGTGGGAAATATTTTCAGGAGATCTTTGGCATCAGCAACATATTGATATGATTTGTATGAACTCAGTTTATTCTCTCAAGAAAAAAAAAATGCTCTGTGTCTGAATAATCTGCAGGTGTGTGGTGTCAGGGGGAACATTTAATGAACAACCACCCTGACTGTCTGTGGATAGGCACAAATGTGGTTATTGTGAATGTCTAAACCACATCATCCCTGCAGCCTCTGCTATGCCCCAAGGCCACAAAGAGGGGACAGGTGGAGATGTGACATTGTGTTTTACAGTGCAGAACAGATATGGCACAGGTAGGAAGCTGCATCACCCTGAAGGGCAGCATCGCTCCTAAAGGCTGGGAAGGTCTTGATTTCTGATCCAGTACCTTACCTAAGCAAAAGCTGACTTGTGCAAACTCCTGTCATAAAGGATCATGTATTCACCTTGTGGCTTTATCTGAATCTGGCCTCTTGCTTATTAAAAAATCCAAGCAAAGCTAATGTGTAAATGAAGACCCTAGTTAAGGCAGAGGAATGGATTCCTCACTGTGGCATGGGACTGGGTGCCCTGGGTTTTCTTCTAAGTTTGAATGTTCTTTTTTTTTTTTTCTTTTTTTTTTTTTTTTTTTTCTGTTGCGGCTAAAAGACTTTTGCTTGCATTTTCAAATCTGGTAAATGGGAGTTAAATGGAAGCCTTAGGCAGCTTTTGAGGCAAAATTGTCTGACTTTAGAAGAAAGGTACCATGGCAATGCATGCCATTTCTTTATTCTGTGTGTTAATTTGTAAATGCCAGTTAACTCCTTCCTGTTCACTACATGAGTTTTACAACATTTCTAATGTGAGCATTGCCAGCAGCTTATATAGCAGCCTCTATTGGACTGACATCCCTTAGGCAGATGCTGGGCTGCAAGGTGAAGTAGAAACACTGCCAAAGTCAGAAATATTCTCTTTTCTCTTGTTCTCATACAAGCCAGAACTATGACCTGCACTTGTTTCACAGAAGAACAAACAAAACCTTTTTGGTTTTGCTTGCTTAGAGTAGCAATCACATGAATGATTTGGTTATGACAGCACATTTTGTTCTGTTTGTGGCTTGAAAACATGATTTTTTTTTTTTTTAAGTCTATCATTGCAAAATTCCTAGTGAAAAGTTTCAGTTCTGTTTATATTATCCATGCAGACCTGTGCTTTCTTCTGTATAACTTTAAAAGAACCATGTCCAGAGCTAATTTTACAAGCCTTCAGACAACAGAACTTTTCTTTAAGCTAGGAAAGGTGTTTGCCTCCTTCTTACTAGTTGTGCCTTTCAGTGCAAAAGGTTCTACCTTAATGCTTCTAGTTTTATTACAATGTTTTTCTCAGTCTGCTAAAGAGTTGAGAGTACAAAATATAAAAAGCAAGACAGTAACTCTAGGAGCTTTGTCCTGTTCAACTTGCAGTTTGGGAAATAAGCTGTAGTAGAAGGGGACTGTCTTCAGATTTGTACCATTTTTAAATCAGATCAAAGAGAATTGCAGAGGTTAAGTGCCTATGACAACTGGCTCTATTTGTTACTGATACTGCTGTCTCTTTGATTAGCAGTTCTGGGGGTTTTTCCCCTCAAAACTTTGTTTCTGTGTCCCTACAGAAACTATATTTTCAAGCTATTGTTGAATTCCAGTGTTGCATGGGAAAGCTCCTCTCAGGCCTGGATGTCATATACTGAAAGTCCCATGGAATAGCATGGGCTTTGTGATCAGCAATGATGGATGCGAGTCAGATCTATAGGCAGCTTAGACAGTCAAAGACTATTTTTTGACATACATAGAGAGTAACTACTGAA
Source organism: Megaceryle maxima (assembly GCA_024605025.1). Classification (NCBI taxonomy): domain Eukaryota; kingdom Metazoa; phylum Chordata; class Aves; order Coraciiformes; family Cerylidae; genus Megaceryle; species Megaceryle maxima. The sequence continues at coordinate 12,974 of JANHGN010001797.1, forward strand.
TTATGCAGACAAAGTTGAGATGCATTTATTTGTATACTCCTTGGTGCCTCAAGGTCTTTCTTCACTGTCCATAATGAAAGCTGAATTTTCTTCTTTGAGAAGAAAAATTTATTTCATTTTTAAGAGCACGTCATAATATCCATTTGTTGAAAAGATGACAAGCACTAGAAGACGCTGAATTATCCTTTCAGGTTAGGATCAACAACATACATAGATATTTTAGTCACTTTTATAGGGGAAAAAAAATGCAATTTTGCTTTGGAAAGATTGCCAGAAAAGTGCCAGATCCAAATGTTCAACTTGAAAATAATATCAGAATGCCTTCAAAGATGAGGGATTTTTTTGGTTTGTACTGGAGAAATTATTCTGGAGATTATTCAGACCTTTGCTAGTTGGTGATTTATGTTTCCCGCTGAGTGATGTCTCTTAATAGACTTTTAACAGCATGAATGTGTTGAGAGCTCTGGCTGTTATTCCATATGTGAATATACCTCATTAGCTCTATAGCTACCTTCATAATCAAGCTTTAGCAGCTTCTCAAAGAAATATAAATGTAAGATGTGAACAGACTCCCTTAACTTCCTTGCTTTTCCTTTCAGTTCTGGTTAGTAATGCACTATTTGTCAGAGATGACCGAAGAGCAAACACTAGTAATGTACAGTGGACATCCTCTGGGACTTTTCCCCAGCCATCAGTATGCTCCTCGATTAATTATTACTAATGGCATGGTAGGTATTAGCATCTTATTTTCTCTTTTTCCTCCTCTTTTGTTTAGTTTTCAAGTGTTTGTTGAATTAAAATATTATTTATACTACCTGGACTTAAAAAAAACCAGCACACAAGAGGATCTAGGGTCCAAATTCTGCTGCATTTGTTCCAGTACAGTTGCTCTCAGTGTGCTGATCTGTGGTGATTGAAGGAACAATGCTCTCCTTATTAGATGACCTCTGTTCTGACTGTGCTGAACTGTATATGTTCTTGACCAAAACAGTTCAGCTAGGCTCAGACAGGAAGATTTAAAAGCTCTCAACAGGCAAACAGATGATTATTAATCACATGCTCAGATATCTGAACTGCTTGGAAGGCAAGCTGGACAAGTGAGCATCCTGGTTCATTGCTATTCTCTTGAGACATTCAATGTCTATTTCCCTGCAGGCTGGTTTTGTGGCTAGAGAACTGCTTTCATTAAAACTTGCATGGCAGTCACACTGCCACAAAGACCAGACGTCTCTTTTTCTAATACTATAATGCATAGAATAAAACACCTGAATCTCCATTGGTTTTGTTTGTGTGACTATAGTTAAAGAAATGTAGGCTGTTAAAAAGATGTGATTAAATTTCTAATTTGCTTATATGGGTTTTCTTTGGATTATTTTTCTTAGGTTATTCCCAACTATTCCACCAGAGATGAATATGAGAAAATGTTTGCTTTGGGAGTAACAATGTAAGAAGATACCTCACTATTAAAATATATTGAATATTTAATGAAAATGTAATTCAGACATCAAGCAGTGGCTGGTTAAAATCTCTAATGCATATGGATTTTAACTGTGCTGCATAAAGTCCTGATGCTGCAAAGCATTAATGCACACGTAAATGGAATTACTTGGGAGTTTGAGTTATGTTCAGCCACATATACAAGGATGTAATTGAGGTCTGCTAGGAATTAGTATTAGGTTTGTGTGGGACTTGGCTGAATTACAGCCTGAAGCCTTAATCATAACCTACTTACAGCACTGGCTAGTTCTACTTTGCAGTGGTTGTTTTTCAATCTACAGAAAACAAGTTATGGAACATTCATTCACACTATGACAAAGCTTTGGAGTAGAAAGTTATAATTTCTTTCCTGTGGAACAATTTTTTACCTACTTTTTTTTTTTTTTTTTTTACTGCTGATCTAGTTGATGAACACAGGACTATTATCCTGTTGTGTACCATGGAAAGAATAAATTAAAACCACTGGAGAGCTGTGTGTGTACAGATAAGGAAGCTGGAAGAAATGCAAAGGCACAAATAGAGAATAATTGTTGCCACTTTCTTGTGCATTTCATAGGAATGTGGACAACTGTTTTGGGCTAACAACTTCAAAAGCAACTATGTGATATAGAAGCATGAGTGTCACTGAAAACCAATGGCATAGAGATGCCAACAAGATGGAAAGGAGTGTCCTGGTGTCCTAGTCACTATGCTAAAAGCCAAAACAAATTTACACTCAGTTTTCCAATTCATGCATTTCTGAATTCCATTTAATGAGCTAAATGCTCCTCAAAAAGTACGTTGGTGCAATGCTAATGAAGAAACTCAATTAAGCTGTGAATTTGATAACAGCAGATCTTTAACAACAAATTGAATCACAGAGATTATTTTGTTACACTGGAAACATGTAGACGTACAGAATTAATTGCAGCCTGAGTAACGTGTGGTGTCATTGTGTTCATTGCTATTGCTAGGTATGGTCAGATGACTGCAGGAAGCTACTGCTACATTGGGCCTCAGGGAATAGTCCATGGGACTGTGGTAAGAAACTGGGGAAAGGTCTATTTGTCGATAACTTTTGGAGGAGGCTATCTCCTGCAGGATTGGATTGCTGTGAAAGGATGATCTGGTTAAAAAAATAAATTTTCATTGGTCATTCCCTAAAAAAAAATAATGTCCTCCACTCAGTCCATGGCATCTTATCCAGAATGCAGACCTGAAAGACTCTGCAATCAAGGTCTCAATCCGAGCTCATATCTAGCTACAATAAGTGAAGTATGAATTGACCAAATGTGTTAGATTAAACCACTTCCTTAGCTTGTTTTCTTAGCTGTTTTCCTTAGCTGTCTTTTGCAGCCATGCTGAATAAATCTCTATATCCCATGAGCAGCATGTTGGGAACCACTGATTATTCTATTTCATAGTGAGAGAAATAAATGTAATCAGGATAGATGAATTCATAACATCACTTTGTAACACGTTTCCTTCCTAAAAGATTAAAACAGTTTCATTATCCCAATGACCGCCAAGTTTCAAGATCTGTTTGCAAAAAGCAAGATCTTTAAATTTCAGGGACTCTAGGAAAACCAGATTCTGATAATTGCTATATTGTGTTGTGTGCAGCTCACAGTGCTCAATGCAGGCCGTCGCTACTTGAAGGCAGAAGACCTGTCTGGAAAGGTGTTTGTTACTTCTGGTCTCGGAGGGATGAGTGGGGCACAAGCAAAGGCTGCAGTCATTGCTGGATGTGTGGGGATCATTGCAGAGGTGAGACCAATACTTTCATTCTGTCTTATTCTCCTTCATGTGATGAATCAGAACCTTCATTCCTCTGATCTGACATGTTCCTCGAGTAACACTGACAAGCCACTCAGAAAAACCCATAACTCTTTTCCAAGATCTGTCTGTCTTTCTCATTACTGAGCATTTTTCACGGCTATTCCACTCTCTCTTCATTCACCCACTGGATCAGACTGTAAGAGTACAGACTGTAACTTCTTATGATTGCCTCAGAAATAATGCAGAATGATGCTGTGAGATGGGCCATTCTCAGCGCTTGAGCCTCCCTCATTTCATGTGTGAAAGGTTGTAAATTCCACTGGCGATTGCCATGGGAATTGCATTCTTATTTAGAAAAAAAAAAAAAAAAAAAAGTCTATGTTGAAATGGTGCTAATTACAATGCAATTAATCTTTAATGCCTTGGCACTTTTATCAGGTGCAATGGAAAGTACCTGTTAAAAATATTGGTATGATTCATTTACCAAGGTTAGGAATAAGGAAATTGCTTGATGTTGTGATTCTTTGAAGTCAACAGGATTTTGTAAAGCTGGGAATTTTAAAGTTGGCTTCAGTATGAAGACGGTAAGGCTAGTTACAAGAACTTATGAGAGTTCCAGTTTGTGGACAATGAAGGTAAGTTCTCCTAAGGGAAAACGTTGATGGGAACATGGTACTGCAGACCTCTCCCTGTACCCTGAAGCTCACTCATGCATATATTCTTCATAGAGAGTTTTTCACCCTCATGTAATGTTTATCTGTTCCAAATATGTTAAAATAGCCTGGCTATTTCCTCCATAAACAAAGAGAATCTAGTAATGATCTGTGATTCAAAGACTCTCAATGTCCAAGCAATTGAAATAGTGTATGATAGGATCCGCTGGATCCACAGGTATCCTTAAGTATCATATATAATGCAGAACACCAACATCATAATTTTGGTAAGTATATATGCCTTTAACTTTCAAGTGAAATACATTTTTATATAAAAAGGTAATATTAACTTATCCTAATACCCCCATTTCTCGGCTATTATGCTTACCATAGGGTTCTGTTCTACAAATCAGGTGGTCTACAACATTCTAACAGAAATGTTGCTCTGACATTCTGTGAAGATGGTAGTGAACATTTTTAATGATATTGACTATGGGGGAACAATAAACATTTCCATGCATTTCTTTTCTTGTGATCTTTGAATTCAATACAGTGGGGTAACATTCTTGGTGGAGTAGATACAGGACTGATCAAAGTGCATTGAGCTCTTTTGACTATCTGCAGGTGATGAGCTCTTGTTACTGCTCCAGAGGAAGAGAAATTTTTGAGAACTAAACTCCAGTCTGAGCTGACTGGAGTGGGAGTTTAGCCTTCTCAGCCAAAGTAATTTACAGAGAGAATTGACCACCACACCTCTGTTGTGGGCATGTCACTTGCTGCAATGAAAAGGGTAAGAATATTAGTCTGCCCGATAGTAATTATAATTAAACTTCAGAAGATAATGGGTTAGACTGCCCACGTGGCATGCAGTAAATCTGTCCTGCTCTGGCTAGCTCAAGTCCGATTCATGGAAGTTGAGGGTTTCATTTGTTTTACAATGATGGTGCAAAAGTGTTTTTGTTAGCACACAGATTTTGTGTGCGTTTGAGATCTCCTCAGGTACTCCCTGCTGATGAAATAAATTTAATCACTTTATTATTAAATAAAATATTATTGAATAAATTATCTTTATTCAGACTTCTTATCTGTCATTGTGATCTTTCAAATGCTAGAATACAAAGCACAGATTCCAATGAATGCTATGCACAGCAGTCCTTTGTCCTTTTCATCTCTATGGCTGCAGATGATTTTGTTCAGGAGACTGAATATTGCCTGTTTTTTATCTCCTGTGAGATGATCCTTGTCGGAAATGAGTCTCGGGAGCACATGTGGATAGCTATATATATGTACATATTATTTATTTAAGGAACTATTTATGCAAATGACATTGGTGAATTGTGCAAGACATGTCATTTTGTCAGCCAGGGCTTCTGAAGCTCAGACAGAAGGAATTAATGGTGCAAGGTTTTTGCTTCTTCTGTTTGACATGAAGCAGATTGTAATTTTATAGGATAATTGTATGGAAGGCCAGACTATCACCTGCGCTAAGCTCTCTAGTGTTACACTGGAGGTGACATTAGCTCATTGTGTTTGTGCAATTTTTTTAAACTAATGAGGTGCTGATCAAAAAATGAACATATTTTTGAAAGTGTGTTTCAAAAGAAGCTAGCTTTCTTGAGTATGCTAGCAAGTCTGTGAAAGACTGTCAGAAAGGGTTGAAGTAAAATATGTAGGATGTGGTAACAAATTTAAAGAGATGTGATCGCTGTTATGCTGATCTTTAAATGAACCCAATTCCTGTAATTCATACAGACCATTTAATATCTTTCCTCCTGTGCTGATTTAAACTCCCAAAGAAGCTGTCCCCCATGGCACCTGACTTTATTCAGTAATTCCATTGGCAGTGACACTGATCCCATCATAATCTGGGGTTTTGGAAGGATAGTCTTTATTACTGATGTGGGAAATGGAGAAGGTTTTTCATGCTAAGAATAATTAGGAAAGAAATGGCTTCCTGGTGTTCAAATGATTCCTAAATATGGAACTTATTTAATTTACATATGAATACTTTGTTAATGAGAAATAATTGAATGGCAATGATGGGGTTGGATTATAGAGAAGTAAAAATGCTTTAATGAGATACTAGAAGATACTCAGGTTGTCTGTTCTTCACACAACACTCTGGGTGTTTAAATCTGTTGCTACCACAGAAAACTGTCTTAAATTAATTTTGCCTCTTTCTTTATGCCACTGATAGTTCATTACAAAAATATTAATGACGTGCAAGTTCATACATGGAACCATTAATATGGAATCTGTGCCAAAGCCCCCACAGTTTGTCTATCCATTTGTTTTCACCCAGCTGTCTCTTATGCATATACACACTGACACGCGCAGAAGCTGAGCCCAGAAGAGAGTGCAGATTTGGATAGAGCTTGTTTGGAGCTTCAAAGTTAAAACAAGAGGGTATTAAAGCTGTAGTTCTGTTTTGATCCATTCCATTTTTCAGAGGCATTATCCAGCTGGGACAAAAAAATGCTCTCTTCCATATTTGGTTGAAATTTTCAACCAGCAGTTGAAGAACAGAAGTGAGGGTCAATTTTATTCAGCAAACCATTGCTTCATCCCAGGCAGTCTGGCAGAAGTGTCTATTGCTGAGCTGATCAAAGAAACTTATTCCTTAAATAGAAAATTTATTTTCACAGAAAACAACCAGATTTTAAATATAAATTGGAAACATTTCAGGTCTCAATTTTTTCAATATAATAATGAGAAGAAACAATAAGAATAATTAAAACTGACAGGAAAATATTACCTCTTGTACAATTGTAATGATAATTTTTGGTTTGGAAAATATTTTTGGTAACTGATGTATGAATTTTTTTTTTTTCCTTGCTTTGAGCCTGGAGTAAAGGAGAACAGAAAGTGTAAAACAAACAAAAAAAATCAGAGGTGAAAAAATCTGTATTTGAACAATCACTCCATATTCTTAAAGCCAAGGCAGGGCTATTCCCTTTACTTATTTGCTACTCTTTCCTGCAGGCTAATTGAAACACTAAAGGTAAAAGTGACCGATAGGGAAAACAGGAGTTCTAAGATCTCTGCTTTTTCTCTCAGGTGGATGAAGCAGCGCTTTTGAAACGTCACAAGCAGGGATGGCTGATGGAAATCTCCAACAACCTGGATCATTGCATTGCTCGCCTTAGGTATGACTTGGAACATAATTCATTGAGTTTACTTCTGCTTCCTAATCATCACTTTACATCTTTCTGCACTGTGCCATTCTAATGTGCATATAGAAAGGGTTGAGGGACACCTTCTTGGTTCAGGTCTGGTTTTGAATGCAAATCCATCCTTCCAAACAGCAACAGCTATTAGTGATTACTAAAGCTTACTGCAAGCAACTACCAGTGCTTCATAGCATTTATATGTGTTAAAGGTGTCTTCAGTTCCATGAATATGCGTAGAGCAATTACAAATAACGTTATACTTCAAGCATCACTCAAGCTTTCTGGAATCAGTGATTAACAATTGCATAAAGGTTGAAAGCTCTGATGCCTAGATTACTGTTGGAAATCACATAGACATTTTTGCTGGGTTTGACTCTGTGTGTGATTAGTACATTGCAAGATAGAATTCCATGAGGTGCTTTTTTTTTCAACCCGTCTTTTCAATCTATTCTAGAGATGCAAGGAAGAACAAAATTGCCCTTAGTTTGGGTTACCATGGGAATGTGGTAGATCTATGGTAAGTAGTTTATATGGATAATGGATATATTAATGCTCTTGCTTGTTAGTCTGCCCAAAATTGCTTCCGTAACTTGGAAGAGAAGAGGCATTAAACCTAGTGCTGAGCTCATTACTCTAGATGCTTGTGAAAAAATGCATTGTCAAAAGAGGGGTCTTCATCCTTGTGTTCCAGTTCCCAGTTTCTTTCCATGCACCTTTTCATTTCCTTATGGAACAATTACTTTTTTAGGGAAAGGAATCCTTAAGATTCTTCCTTGGATGAAAAAAGAATTTATCCCTTCTAACCTTTCACTAATTGTGTAGCAAGAAAATATTTTTTAATTCAGGGAAGAGTAGAAATATTGAGGGAGGTAATGATTGAATAAAAATAATCAGAAGGTGGATAGAAATTCTGGCAGTCTTGGTAAATGGTAAATTTTACTGTCACATCATATACCAATGGTTGAGATTGACCAATAGGACCAGTACGTCATACTGGTATCTGACTCATCTATCAGCATTCCTCCATGGCTAAATGTGAAGTATAAAAGTTGCATCTAAATCTTCCACACCATCATTTCTCACCTCCTGACTGATAAAAAGAAGACTTAGCCCGCCAGGGCATACCTTTCTAAATAACCTCTTGTGATGGAAGGAGCTCACCTGAAAGAGGATCTAGAATGTCAAATGACAGCTTCTTTTTAAACACTCCATTCATTGTCTTCCCCAGGGAGAGGCTAGTATATGAGTTGGACACAACAGGAGAGCTGCTAGTTGATCTAGGGTCTGACCAAACTTCGTGTCATAACCCATTCAATGGGGGATATTATCCGGTACAACTTGCCTTTGAGGAAGCAAAGCATCTTCTTTCCACCAATCCAGGGAAATTCCGGACTCTGGTACAAGAGAGGTAAATGTTTTGGTGATACATGTTTTTAACCTTTAAGTTTAGTTGCTCTGCAAGTCTTTGTCTCTATCACAGGAACTTCCTGTTCTTTGATATTTCAGTGGAAATTGGGAGTAGAGCTACAGTACTAATAACTCCCAACTTTGTACTTACATAGCTATCACTCAGAATCTGGCAGACATCACTTACCCTCCATTTTAGGAGTAGTTTCTAGTGTATAAGATCAGAGGTCTGAACACTAATGATTTATTTAACTTCTATAAATTCCTAAATTACATTAGGTTTTAAAAATCTGGGAGAATGAGTACCATTTCACATAGTCTACCAATTGGTCCAGGTTCACTGAACACAGTGTAACTTTGTCTCCTGCTCTGATTTTATTCACCTTGAACATTCTTGCTGGAGACCTTTTTTCTTGTATAAGGTAGAATATGGGCATATAATCTATTTGACTTTGGTTCAGTGACCTGCAAGGACCTTTCAGTTTCCCAGTTCTGTATGATTCTACTCTAAGACAAAGATAACAGAAATGTAAATGTCTGTCAGGGACCAATTTCTAACAAGATAGGTATGACTCAAAATAAAAATCCAATTTCATTTATTTGGCATTGATTTGTCCCTAGAGTTCCAAGAGGTTACACTTATGCATGTACAACTCCATATACAACTATGCATTGAGATTATATCTAGATAATATTTAGTGGAAATAGTATTAAAGAGAGCAGTCCTGGGGTATAGTCCACTATTGGAAACAGGGAAAAATGGATGGTTTTGCCAAGGGAGAGGCCTGAACAGTGATTTTTAGCCATTTTCAGTTTTTCTCTCTGCTCACTTTCTCTCTTAAACTGTTTTGCAGTTTTGTGTATGTTGTGTTTTGTTATCACCTTCCAACTTCATAGCTGGCTGCATCTATTTGCTAAAAGATGTGCCCACTCTCTGCTAATTAAGGAAGTTCCCTTAACAACTGTAAATCACTTCAAGATCTGGGGAAAGCAGCTGCTACAGAGGCTGAAAGCATCTTAAGTGATATCTTATGGGTTTATGTCTGAGTTTTTCTGTGGTCTTTCAGTTCCATCTACGTCCTGCTACTCCCATGTCTTTAGGTAGTTTGTGATAGTATTCTTATTGATATTTTATCAATCCCAAGAATAACTGTTTCTTTATTTCAGTCTGAAGAGACATGTGGCTGCTATTAATAGACTAGCTGATAAGGGCATGTTTTTTTGGGATTATGGCAATGCTTTTCTCTTGGAAGCTCAAAGGGCTGGTAAGTAGATCCTGGAGGTATGTGGAAACAAGGACAACCCTGCACGAATCTTCCCATCTGTATATTCTGGTAGGATAGGGTTGGGCGCTGTGTTATGCTAACACTAGTTCTCTCTTTCTCTCATTCTCTGAGATCTCTGACCTTCTCTGTGGCTGAGGTGGACCCCTCATGGGAACCCAGATGCATTTTGGTTTTACATTTTATAGTCTTTCTTCATCAAGTCACTGACTATTAAAATTCTTCTATAGGTGCTGAAGTCGAGAAAAGAGGATCCAATAAAACAGAATTTCGATATCCTTCCTATGTTCAGCACATCATGGGGTATGTTGGGGAGAGTTTCAAATAAAACACTCAGGTGTCTTGTGGCTCCCTCAGTTTAGGAGGGGAGTACTACAGAGATTCCACTTAGTGTAAGTCTTGCAGCATACTATAAATGATGAACAGGAGTCAAGAGTATCAGTAGGAAAACTGATCTCACAGGTGTTATGCCAGAGTTAGTCTTATTTTTCTCCACCCTAGAGTAATGCCCAGTGTGGCTTACGAAGATCTCCTGCTGGCTATAATCATCATACTTATGTTTTCTGTTGGCTTCTTTAGAGCATCCTTGCATTTTCCTGTGTACAGGGGCAAAGAAGAGCCAAACCTGGAGGGACATCTTGTATGTGATTAATATAAGTAAATTCTCACAGCAGAGGTTTTGCTAGTATTTTGTTCTGAAAGCCATGGCATGACTTGATAATTTGTTGTAAAGTTTTATCCTTTTCAGAATTAAAAGGTCTTATGAAAGCATATACCACGTGGGAACAGAAAGCTAAACCACTGACAAATCAAAACTCTTTCCTTCTTTATATGAATAGCTGCATTTTTAATTTTGTTACATCAATTCTTCTTAGCAGCTCTAGGCAAGAGAATAGCCAAGGCACAGCCTCAAACTGTAGCTATATGCAACTTCACTTCTAGGTGCTAAAAATGAAGAATTTGTCTCTTCAGAGCAGTAGAGCTCAATTCCAAATCAACAAAACCTATGCCTACACTGAAGTTGAAAGCATATCTGAAATGGGACACTTTTCCGCCCATGTTACAGGAGCTCTTATCCAAGCTGTGCATACTGCTTGTAGAAAAAGCTGAGCTCAGGAGATCTGTTGAGGGGCTGGATTACTAATACTTTTTGCCTCTGACTCATGGTTAACTTGCCTATACCATGTGAATAGGAGCTTGAACATAGAGTAAGGCACCAACCAGATTAGACCTCTTCTTCTGGAACTCAATTGAAGCGTGTCTTACTATTGTGTGCAAACAATGTGGTCAGCAAATGAGTCTGGACTCAGGCACTTGTTCAGAACCTACACTTGTCTCATAGTTTAGATGCACTCAGAGTTCGCCTGGGTTAAGGATGAAAAGACCAGGCAGCAGGGAGAGTATATTTGATGAAACAAAAGAAAAATTGCAATTCATCCGACAATGCACATGTTTGATTGAACTGCCAAACATTCTGGCCTGACTGTAGCTTTATAGACCAGTTGATGGCTGCATGAAACAGCACTGTTTCATTTCTCAATTAATGGTCCTTGATGCTTCTGTTTAGATTAGTTCATTGAAAATGTTTCAAATTCTTCTGTCTCCAGCTAATGAAAGAAAAGCACTGCTAGCAGCCAGGATAAATAAGGAAAGAATTTCAACTATCTCTTAATGAAACATGTTCTCTTCCCAGGGACATTTTTTCCCTGGGATTTGGGCCATTCCGCTGGGTTTGTACCTCAGGTGACCCACAGGATCTTGCTACCACTGACTCAATTGCTATGTGTGTGCTGGAAGACTCTATACGTCAGGGAGGTAAGACCACCATCCCATGCCCCCACCAATGGGACTGCTTTTAGGAAGAAAAGGAAACAGAGTTGTGAAATGTGTGTTAGTTTTTGGTTGAAACCATAGAAAGCAGTCTCTTGCCTGTTCTGTATGTCTAGGAAATCTTGCTGGTTTACAAACTCCTGTAAGGAGTGTAACCAGTAGGTAAAATATAAGAACACCATCCTAAGGCTATTGTTGCAATTTTGGCTAAGAGCCTTTCTTTTAATTTGCTACAGATTTTTCCTGCACTCTGTCACCTTGAAACTTTAAGGTGAACACTATCTTTCATTAATAGGTCTCCAACTGTTTTTTTTAAAGGAGTCAAATTGCTTTGCCCCTGTCTCACAGGTGAATGAGGCATGGGAATCTAAGGAGGTTTTTAAGAGACTAGCAAGCAGATCAACCTCAGGAAACCCAGGTTTCATGAGTGTGGTGCTCCATCCAGTGTCATTTATTTGTGATTACAATTTTGCGGTCTTTCTTTTTTGTCATTTGTTAATAAACTGACAGCTTTTCCTACTCACTGGTGGAGCCAATCTAGAATTTCTACGTGGCTCTTGTGTTACTCTAGTATCTAGAAATTACACCGTCTTTCACTCTTCCATATCCCTGAAAGGGATCTATTACTGTTGTCCCCTGCTTATGAATGGGAACTGAGACAAAGCTAATTTTGTGTTGGCAAAAATGAGTCCTAATCTCCCAGGTTGCAGTCAAAGGCACTACTCCTTCTCCTTTCTTTGTCTACTTTTACAGTAACTGGATGGCAGACTCAAAGACTTAAGTGTCATTGTCCCCTAGCACTGATTTCCTCAGCTCTACGATTTCCAGAAAATGGAGCTTTGTGCTTCTCAGAATCAAAGAAGGGTTCAGAAGGAAAAGGATCATAAGTCCAAAGCATATTTTGTGGGCAGGAGAGCATAATATTGAAATATCTGTTCCTTTTTTCATGAAAGACATTACTGAAATATAAATAGAAGTGTGAAAATGATGAACACTCTGGAACAGTTAGCATTGTGGGGATCTAGGGATTTCTGGGGATCTGTGGGATTTCTGAAAAGGGTATATACCACATCCAGATATGCGTCTCATTTGAAGCAAAACTACTGTTGTCTTCCTACAGATTAAGGCTGGTGAGAGCCTCCTCTTCCTTCCAAGAGGTGAATTATTGATAGATTGCAAGGTCCTTTGTTCTGTCTATTCTTCTAAACTTTTCTTAGGAATCATCTTTAAGAAACAGCACTGAAGCATGACGTGTTTTGAATGCAGTGACATTGAAGTGCCTACCCTGTTCTATGGATGTTGAAACTTTCATGTTTTTAAACCTGGTCCCTCAGCTTAATTGAAGGGAGGGTAGAATCCAATACTATAGTGCTGGATCTGTCATCAAAAATTTGCAGTAATTTTTCTGCCATGTACTGCAATCTCCAGATCAAACTGATGTGTGACCTTTGGATGGTTTGCAATGCAAGACTAAAATGAATCAGTTACTGTGTGTCCAACAGTATGTGGCTGTTTATATAGATGGTGATGTAAAGTCTCTTCCACAGATGAAAAGCATTGAGTCCTTGCATGTATATTCTTACTTTAAATGAAAAGTGACATTTAAAAAAATTTCAGCAGGTGAAAACAGACAAGGGCAAGGCTACTATTGGATTTCCTGTCAAATTTAGCAGGGCAATGGGAATAGGATTTCAAAGAGAAATTAAAACAGAATTTGGCCAGAAAATGAACAGCCATTTGTGGGTTCATGTTCTTGAGTACTGTACTTGCTGTCCACTTCCTATGGGACCTGGTCTTGGATGTAACAGTTGTACTGTTACCCATATTTCAAGATTTAGTTTAGTTTACTAAAGTTCTGAATGGGGATTACTGTTCCAGCTACCTCCTGGGTGAGATCTCATACCTTCCTCTACATATATAGTACCAGTTACTGCATTAGCTGCACAGAGGTTTCTGTAGAGCATTTCCTATCTATGTGCTTGTATCCAAGAGTAGCACTTGGCTTCCTAGTGCTGTCAGATGAATTAAATTAAATTTGGAGCATATTGCATTCATATTCAAAACATCTTTTCTTTCTTGCTTTCTCTTGCAAGTGAGCACATCTGTGAAGCAGCAGTATCATGACAACATCCGCTGGATTCGGGAAGCTGGCAGGCACAGTTTGGTAAGTGCATAACCTCCTTCAGCACGTGTGACTGCTTCTGGTCCAGAGTACAGTTTTTGAGTGCTGAAGTAAAAAGCAGGAAGGGGCATGAATGAAAACACTTGCTGTAGCACCCAGGGCTGAGAAACATCTCTCCACAGCAGGGTTTTAGGGTGAGCTAAGTAGTTTTTTCCCTGCACCATCTGGAAATGTTCAAATAATCCAACAATATCTAGTCTTCTGTCTGAAGAGAAACAAGTCAATGAATCACCCTTCACCTTATTTGTAGCTATCTTTCTTTCAGAGCACTATTTAAACATGCTTATTAGCATCTTGCAGTTTACAGTACCCTTTTCAAGACAGGTGATGAGGCCAAGAATTGCCAGCCTATCACATTGTGAGGAGCAGGATGTGGCTGTTAGGCCATACCACTGAAGCATCTTTGGGTTTTGTTTTAGGGCAGGCTGTCACGGTAAAGCTAACTGGTAACACTGTAGGGCTCACATGTGCTCCCCTCATCTGGAAGCCAGACTGGTCTGTGGGGCAGAAGCTGGAAAGAAGCATAGCTGTGCAGGACAGATGTTCTTTGGCATTCTTTGTCTCTACATTTATCTTCCTTTCCACCTCACCATCACCAGTTCCAAATCTCTGCTTTTCCACTCTTACGGGATTTGTTGATAGGGGGATTATAGCCAAATAATCAGGTTAATTTAAAAAGTGGGATTTATTGGAGAGTAGCAGCTGAACACAGAAATACATCTCACTGATTGTGTGAGTAGAGATAAAAGTAATTTCAAAGAGGGGCTTTAATTTTTTTTTTTTTTTTTTTTTTTTTCTGGAAGCTGGATCTTGATGAAGAAATAATCTGCACTTTCTTCTACCAACGGGGTCAATCCTGTGACTCTATCTGTGACCTGAAGATAAGCCAGTTGCACAGAGAACCTTATCACTCTGGCATTTTTATTTTCCAGGTTGTTGGCTCTCAAGCCAGAATCTTATATTCTGATCAGAGGGGTCGTGTGAATATAGCTATGGCTATTAATAGAGCAATTTCCGAAGGGAGGATTAAGGTTTGTCTTTTTTGTCTTGATATGGTCTGTTTATTGTGTTTAATATCTGTGACTAGGATGGCAGGTGGGAAAGGAGAAATATTCAACCAGTGAGAGCAGAAGTGCCTGCTGTTTATATGGGACCAGTATTCTGTCAGCTCAGTCATCCTCTCTGCCTGTTGCCAGTATTGCACTATGTAATGGAAGATAGATGGGTTTAGAAACTCTCTGAAATATGCTACCTTTTATTTCATGTTGGGGATATGCTTCATTTTCTATTTGGGCATCTCCAGTCACAACATATCATGCTGTGATTTGCTGAAAACACAAGGCAGGGACTGTAACACCTTAGCAGTGGCCTAAACATTAACAAGACTGCCCACTGCTTCTTACCCTCTGTCCCTCACTTTCAGCCATGTGACTACAGAGCTGGCTGTAGCCCTAAACTTTCATTTGCATGTGTGAATGAAGAAAATCCCTAGACTTAATGCTGCCGCTCTAGTATATAATGAGCAATATCTTACTGAGTAAAATCTCACTGATGATATATGGTTGTGGTTAAAGTACATACTATGGGCAAGACTGTATCAGGATTTTTTCAATTCTTCCTGACTATTATAGGTAGGTGGACAATGTGACATCCTGGGGGACCAAAATCCTGAAGGTACCATTCAGTAATTATACTCATTCCTTGTGGTGTGTACCACAGCATCAAACCAAGGCATTGTCACTCCTTCATCTCCATCTCTTTTATAGCTGAATTACAATTACGCTTTTTAAAGCGGCAAACTCAAGTAAAACTTAGAATGGATCCTAGCTAGGAAAGGTCTGGATTTTGTTACTCAGAAAATGTTTATTAAAAATATTTCAACCTGCTGTTTCATCCTGACCTTCTCAGGATTCAAGATGAATGTCACTGCAAGCTAGTCTTAAAAAATAAACCTGACCAGATGGAGAACTCCTGTGGAGCTGTGACTGACAGGGTCACACACCCAGGCCCTTCAGATTTTGCTGCATCCTTTTTTTTGTTTCTGCAAACCTTCCTTCCCCTCTCACAAACTGGTGCTCATATCTATTTTCAATGATTTTCTAATTCACTGCCAGCATAAAACAGAAACAGCTAATTCCAGACCACACCATGCCAAGAGTGAATTACTCTTATATAAACCCTGTGCATGACAAGTGATAATGAAGACCTGAAAGCTGATCTAGGTTCTTACTGTCACTTAAAATCCAAAGCAATATGGGCAGTATGAAATTACTGGTTTTCATTACTAACTTAGTCTTGCAATCTTCAAAAAAAATGAAAAAGTGTTAAATTTTTTACTGCTAGTTTTCATTTTCAACAGCAAACAAGAACTATTTTTGAATTAATGTTTTTGCATACTGAAATGTCTTTGAAATTTCAGCAAAGAAATGCTCAGATGACATAACCATACAGCTTCCCCTCTTCTCCCTGTCCTCCTGTGAGGATGCCATTGGCATAAAAGAAGTTCTTGTTCTTCACTGTGAAAGGATGATGGCTTTAATGAACAGTGTGTGAACAACTGTTTTGTAACAAATAATAGCAGGCAGAGAAGGTGTTTCAGGGGGGTTAGGAGAAGGGACAAAGCTGAGGTTTGAAATGACAGATGTGAATTCAGCAAATGATGGTCCTTGGTAGCATTCACAGTCCATGAAGGATTCCATTTTCTTATCCTTGGGTTTTTGCAGGCTCCAGTAGTCCTCAGCCGAGATCATCATGATGTGAGTGGGACCGACAGTCCTTACAGAGAAACGTCAAACATTTATGATGGATCAGCCTTTTGTGCAGGTCAGCAGAGCAGCTGAGGCTTGTCTGTCTGTGCAAACAAGGAAATTGCTTTAAAGAGAAATTGGGGGGTTTTATGCAACATTTTTTAAATTTTTTTTCTTAACCCTTTAATCCCAATTAATCAGACCTCCTGAGAAGCTTTGTGGGATTTATTAGTGGTACAGACATGATTGTGGAGCTAGTTAAAAGGAGATGTCCAGAACAATGCTAAAAATTCACTGATTCACCAGACTAACATAAATGTTAATGGAGATCAGTCTATCTCAGCGGACTGTATCTTCTGTTTGATTTTAATATTGCACCTCGATGTTTCAGAGAGGTGATTTGAACAGAATTATAGCCTTTTTCTTCTTTGGGATCCACAAGATCAAAAGCAGGTCTAGAACAGTATTTCGTTTTAAAGCAAAAAGATTCACAGCTATGTTCATTTCATTGCCTGAGTACTGAAGAAAACAGTCTGGAGTTTCTGAACAGAACTTTTCTGATCATAAGGGAACATACTTTAATAGTAAAAGCACAAGAATGGAAGTCGGGTGTTCAGGATCAGACTCCAAGCCTTGTTGCTCATTTACAGTGTGACTGTGGGCAAATAATGTAGGTTTGCTATACAAAAGGAGACTTTAATTCTACACACCTAAACTAACCAGAGTCTGCTTTAAAGTTTGTGAAATGATATGTTAGAATAATAAACCCAAGAAATATCAGATTGGAAACCTGGGAAAAAAAAAAAAAAAAAAAAAAGTGAAGGACTAAGCAATTTTAAACTAAATCTTCCTTAATTTTCCACCCGTAAAGTGGAAATTATACTAATAGCTTTAGCTCGGTAGTGTTTCTGCATGTCATGAACTGACAGTCACAAAGTGGCATGAGATTGGAGGATACAAGCTGCTGTAGAAGGAGAAATTATGATAGAGGTAGCTGAACATATTGAATTACTTCCATTATGGGAATTCATAATAGAACCAAATTATGGCTCAATTTTAAGAAGAAAAGTTCCCTGCTATCTTAACAGGATTTCCTGATGAAATGAGGCTTTTAGCTGTGTCTGTCAGTCCCACTTCAACACTTTTTGAGTATGCTGGCTAGTTCTAATAAGCCAGATGGATAAATGCCTTGAATAATGCTTGGTTCTGACAAGCTGTGAGAAAATGGTGCAGCTGCACAGAGAACAGCAATTCAAAGTAATGCCTCCACCAACAGTTAGCAACATAACTAAACCTCAGGCAGTGCCCTTAGAAGAAGGCAACAGAAACAAGGCTTACTAAACCCTATTGCTCATTATACGATGTGTTTTGCTCTGCATTTTGTGATTTATGTGAACCCCTTGCCTTCTCCAAGGGCTTATCTAAAGCCTGTTGACCACTGATTTCACTGGTCTTTGAAACCTCTGGAGGCAATAAAAGAACATCTTAGGTCTTCCTCTCTCCCTTCTTTCCTGTTGTTTTAACACCACATTTGAGCTGGTTCAGGTGAAATTGGCTCCTCTCTAGCACACAGGAATTTTCCAGAGTATTTGCTGGTCTCATTTTGTTTTACGGTAAGTACTTCAGCCTAATCCTTGGTAAACATGGGTCACTGCTGCTCTGCAAAGTGTATTTCAGCACAGAGATTTGCATAGTTAGTGACCTTTATTGAAGCCAACAAGCAGCATGTTATCACAGTGCCAGACCACTTGCCATGCTCCTTGTCCACCCTCCACTCTTATCATGCTAGTGGTTGAGGAAGAAATCTGTACATTTTGGAATACAGGGATTTTGATCTCTCCCCTTCCCTCTTGGCAGCACTGTATTTATGATAATTGGGTTATTAAAGTGACATCATGCCAGATAAAAGATGCCTAATGGGGCTTTTGACATGGTTTAGCATAGGTTTGTGCTCAAATAAACTCTTTTTGCCATCAGACACATAACAACTGTGGGTCTGAAAATGCAGCTGGTGGGGATATTGCTGTTTGTGTCTTATTTTTTTCTGTTAAAAGTACAGCAAATGATCTATTAAATCTGGACAAATATGTTCACTAAATTTTACCCTGTTATTCTCTGCGTGTACTTCTTTCCACTTATGAATGGAAAATACATACCAGAATATCTTCTTACTCTGGTCATCTCTTTCTCAGACTCCAGATATAGCAGCAGACTAGTTCTGTCTGAATTGCCTTAGCTGAGTATATGCTTTAGCACAAATTGTAGTGAATATACAAAATTCTAGTGAACATTTCAGTGGAAATCATGCATTTGACATTAGTCAAATTACATTTGTCTGCTAAATTATTTTTCTTCTTTTTTTTTTTTTTTTTAAACAAAAGAAACCTCCTGTGTGATGTCAGTAGTTTATATTCAAGGTAAAATTTCCCCATGTCCAGAGGATTGGGGCCAATATCACTTTCATCCCAACTTTTTTTTTTTTTCCAAAATGCAGTTCCTTAGCTTTAGACTGCCTTTCTGCACATGCCTGAATTAACTCTGCAATCTGATCTGAAAATACTTCAGGCTTCTGAGAACTGCAGGGTATGTGGTTTTCCAGGCCTGCCCCTCCCATTTTGAAACCCTCCAACATAGATGTGTCCAGCCCATTCTTCCATGACAGAGGCATCCCAAAGGAGAATACTGTATTCTTCTCTACCCTGAGGAGGTATCTCCCAGCTGAAGACTGGTGGGTTCTTCAGCTGCTCAAACTGGATCACAAATGCAGAAAGCACCAGAGTCCCCAAAAACCACAATGTGAAATTGGCATTTTTTTTTTTCTGCAGTATAGGGGCAAAGAGTGGGAGGAAAATCTCTTTCCTGTTCCTCCCAAGAATGAGATACTCAGTCGATATCTGTGAGAGCAGCTGTGAGTAAACCCTGCCTCCAACACTGCCTTCACACAGACATAATCAAGGTGGTAGGGGAAGAGTGAGCAGCACAATAAAAAAAAATGAATGCAGCATGTCAGGTCCATAACACCTTTCCTCTCCTCCTAGACATGGCAGTACAAAACTTCGTAGGAGATGCGTTCAGAGGAGCAACCTGGGTCGCGCTGCACAACGGTGGTGGTGTTGGTTGGTAAGAACTTATTTATGTTTCAAAAGCTGGACTATGAATTCTGTTGCCACTGCTGCATACACATGTGAGGAGGAGAGACGGGAGGGGAATTGCAGGAAAGGTGTGTGTATTATTGAAGTAGTACAATGTTGTGATCATGGTAAGGATGGGTTTGGAAACAAGGGCTGAAAGGATGTATTATAAGGTAAAGTTTGGTGTTGTATGAAGCATTTTAATTAATGTGCATATGTCTAGAAAAAGTGTTTTGGACATTGGCCACAGCACAGTTAGAAGAACTTAATTTGCCAAACAAGGACAGTCTGCTGTGGTCTTTCTGAACAGATCCTGCTTCCAAAGTTGTCTTCACACATGCATAGGCAGAGTGTTAGTGGATGGATTGTGTTTAGGTTTCCTCTTAAGCTGTATTTAAATCTGTGACCTTAGGACCCCAATATAAATGCTCATGTGCTGAAGTGCAATGAGGGGTTATTGATACAAAACAGCTCAGGTGCCAGCAAACCCCCTTGCTTGTTCCTGGTAGGATAGAAGAGCATGGCCAAATAAGGAGTGGATTAAGCATCTTCTTCACATAATATTCAGAACTAAGAAATGCCTAACCTGAAAAGCACAATAAAAGAAACATTATATAAGGGGAGGGAAAGTGATCACATTTATGTACTACTAAAAGGTGACTCTGGATTGGCAGAGGTGTAGCAAAAAGGAGAGCGTGGCCATGCAGCAGAGTCTTCAGTTCTGGTTTCTTCATTATAGCAGAGTTTAGCAAAGCCTCTCCCATTTACAGTCGTGTCTTCATTTGGTGGTGTTGCCAGTAGAGAGAGGCACACTTCCCTGTTCCATCCAAGAATATGACATGAACAGGAAGCCAAGGAACTTGTAGCAGCTGTTATCCTCAGAGATATTTAATGATATTTAATTGTTACTCATCCAGATGAGCTGAACCTAGAAAATAATCCTTCAAGTCAGAAGGAGAATTCCCTCTCCCATACTCTTAATTCCTTTGATTTCAGTGAAGTAACTACTGAATAGAAGGTATACAAGAGCAAAGTTGAACAATGGGATAAAGAAGCTTTCTGAGGACTTAAGGACACAGAGTGAAAATTTGCCTTTACTGATTTCAGTGATAAAAACCACCATGGCCAGGATTTTATTCACAACTTCCACATCTCTGAATGGAAAATACATACCAGAATATCTTCTTACTCTGGTCATCTCTTTCTCAGACTCCAGATATAGCAGCAGACTAGTTCTTTCTGAATTGCCTTAGCTGAGTGTAACCTTTAAAAATATCTACTTATGAAATACAAACCAAGAAAATCACTTTCCACTACATGTTGCGTAAAATATTTGTAATATTTTAACGTTAATTATAATAATTAGAATTGCTAAAATAATTGCTTATGTTACAAGTGTTCTGTGCATCGGTCATGCTTAATTCAAAGGATACAAAGGATCATATTCCCTATGTCTCTAGCCTCTGTAATGCCAATCCCTCCTGTACACTTCTAGTCATCTGAGCAATTTAAAGACAGATTGGCTGAATGGTGAGGCTATCCTTATTTCTAGAAAACTGGCACTGACCACACTGCAATTTCAATTACAAGCTGTTTCTGAAGTGGAGTTACATCATTAGAAAGAAGCTCTTCCCAAGGCAGATCAGAGGTGCTGTCATTTATGTAATGCATCAGGAAATGAGTGTATGGCTATTTACTGATATCAAAATATCAATGGAAAAGCAGTTTGGTTACCTTTTTTGACTTTTCTTATGGCTGCTTAACAGCTTGTCACTGTGGAACAGTATCTGCTTACCTCGTTCTCAGGAGCAGTTGTACCCTCTGTGACTAAATTACGGTGCTTCAGTGAAGAATGTGGAGCCAGAAAATTAGGCCTGTCTCTGCACAAGCCTTAAGCCACCATGCTGAGACTCAGATGTGGTAGCAATGTTGTGTCATTAGATGCCATGGTTTCAAGAGTCCCTGAAAGCCACTGCATGACAAGTGGTTCTGCTCAGCTTAACTAACTGTGTCACCACCCTGGCTAGTTAAAGTGCTGCACCCTTTTGCTTTCCAAGGAGAAAGAGAGGAATAATTTAAAGGTGGTAGAAGCAGCAAAATAAACCCCCAACCATAACAAATAGTTTTCTCTTCCTGGAAGAGATAGATGCCTAGGCTTGAGGCATAGGTTTTAGGACCATGTTTTTCTTTTGAAGAGCTAAAAATTCAGCTGACTTTGCCATAAAGAAATCTCCATGTGCCTGATAAAATCTTTTTGTCCTCAGTGGATTTGGAAATGTGAATGTGAACATGGAAGCTTATATATATTTATGAACAACTATACAGATGATTAGGGATAAATCAAGTTAACACTGGTGAGTTGCTGCTCCGGGAGTTC
Organism: Megaceryle maxima; assembly: GCA_024605025.1. Taxonomy (NCBI): domain Eukaryota; kingdom Metazoa; phylum Chordata; class Aves; order Coraciiformes; family Cerylidae; genus Megaceryle; species Megaceryle maxima. The sequence goes on from JANHGN010001797.1 coordinate 35,009, forward strand.
AGAAATGTCAGTCGCAGTGTGTTCAGCTGCCAGTCCCGCCTCCAGAGGCTGGTCTTGCCTGGAACCACTGACAGATCTACCCTGTCTTCCCTATGAGACTAGAGAAATGCCTTTTACCTGCTTTGATTGGTCTATGCTATAGCCTTGTGGGACAAATGGAAAAAGCAGGATTAATGTTTATTTAGTTGGAATCTGCATCGCATGTGCTGTTTGAGAGATTTAAGATTAACATAATCTCGACTATAATTACAGCAAATAAATGTTATTAATTCTTGCTGCCTCTTTATTTGTAGGAGATATTAACAAAGAGCATGAGTAACCTGTAGTAACAAAAAGGCAGAACCAATTTAAGAATCCAACTACACTGTTGACAGTGAGACATCTTGATTGTGAGAGAGGCCTTGTTTTCTTTGATCACCTTAGGAGACATCTGGAAATTATAGAAGGTAGCTTAGGTCAAAATGCCACATGTTTCTTTAATTACTTAAAAATGTGACTCAATTCTAATGAAGGTGGAGAGCTCCCCTTTAAAAGACAGAAGTTTTGCTAGAAAATCCATCCTAACAAACAGTGGCATTTGTTTTGTTTGGGAGTTTTGTTTGGGAGTTTTGTTTGGGAGTTTTGTTTGGGAGTTTTGTTTGGGAGTTTTGTTTGGGAGGTGTTTTTCGTGGCTTTGTTGTTGTTGTTTGTTTGGGGTTTTTTTGGAGGGGTTTTTGGGGTTGTTTTTTTTTTTTTTAGATGGTAGGACAGATTCTGGCAAGTGATTCTGATTTACACTGGAGTAACTCCATGGAAAGCAATGGGGAGACTCAAAATTTATGGAGTGCAAGTGAGATCAGACACTCATTGTTCATGTCTAAGCTTCCAAAGATGCTCTTTGAGATGCTGGGTACATAGAGGATCTTTGCCACTGAAAGAACACCATATTCCTGTATGGAATATCTTTATAAAGCACTGGTCCAGAGGTCTGATTTTTTTATTGTCTGCTTCTGCCAATAGGCTGTCTTGAGATGTGTTTGTTCTGTACTGTGATTCTAACTACATGTCCATGGCATCATTGACATTCATAAGTGTACTCTAGATTGGTACTTTGTCAGCAAAGAATAGTGCTAATAAGGTACAGTGACAGTAAAGAATAGTCTCTGTACACAGAAGCAGCAGAATATGCTCACGTAACTGGCCTGTGGTCTTGATATAATTACATTGGTAATGCTGTCATCCAGCCTTGTCCCCTCTTTTGGAGAAGACAGTAACAACGTGAGCTATTCAAAAAGTAGAATTTGCAAGAAATGCAGATGTTAGGATGTAGGTTTTTTTATCCCAAGCTGAGACTAAGAGCAGAACTAATGAAAAATTTCACCCAGTAAAAGATCATGGGAATTAAATTCCAGGCTGAAAAGTGTTGATGGTGTCAATGAAAAAGGAACATCTTATTTTGAAGAATCAGAGCTTAAAATATTCAAACTTTGTTTCAAACTTTCTTGCTAAAGTTAAGAAACTGATGCATTCAGTGACATTCTGCTGTGAGAACTGTCAGTTTCAAGAAAACTGTGTCTTTCAACAGAAAATGTATTTGTAATAATGATATATGTAATAATGGTAAAGCAGAGGGAATTCACAGAATGGAACCATAACGGTGACATCTGGACCTCTAAGTTCCCCACTCAGCTATGTGATAGGGTCCTACTTAGGACACAAGTAGTGTATATAACTAGTGAAAGGGAATTAACATCATCTAAGTAACAACATTATATTGAAAATGAGAAAATATGAGTTCTGTTTTCAGGAAGTAGATCTTGAGTCTTTGGAGGCTCCAATGTAGTCTCATTTCCCCATTTCCTAAGAGGTGTAAGTTACTTCTGGAAAATACAATGCAGTAAGAAATTATTCTTTCCAGGACTGGAAGACACCTAAGTCCTGTCTGATTCATAGATATGTCTGATGTTATTATATGTAAATTTTGTGAACATATTCATTATATTAACTATAAAACACGGAAGACAAAATCCTGCCCCTGGGATCTCCATCAGTAGTGTCTCATACTATGTGGTGTTGTCCTGTCTCTCGGGTAGTACTGATGCTGAGTTTTCATGCCAGAACTTTCACAGATTTACAGCAATGAATAATTATTCAACTGCATTCACCAGTATTCACCATATACAACGGAACAGCAACTTGAGCAGGCTAGACTCTGAAGTCAGACAAGATGTTTTGCTCTACATGTTTTCCCTGTCCTTTTAAAAGCAGACTGGTATTTCTCCCAAGTATAATCTGTTAGTTTTAACATATTTCTGTTGTTCTTCTGCCAATAAGTCTGCTTCCTGGAAAGTTGGCACTGATGTCTTTAAACATCTCTGTATCTCATGCAAAATGAATGACTGTGTTTGAAATGATGGAGGCAGATGTGCATTAAGTGGTGGTTAACGCTTTTTTAATAAAATACTTACGCTCTCTCATTTGTCCTGAGAGAATATAAATAGATCCATCTGTCTGCTTCAGTAAGTACACAGTCCTCCTCATGATCCTATCTATATGGCAGGCTCTAGTGTAGCAAAGATGAACAGCTTACCCATCTCTGAGTATTTTTAAAGGTTAACTCTACAGACTGTCAGAAGTGCTAACCCTTCTTTACTTGTTTCGATACAGGCTGCAATCTGCAGGAGATGCAGCACAAGATTAGTTTTTGTTAGTCCTGCTTGGAGCAGGTACTGACTGCTAGCTGGGCATTACAAGAAAGGTGGAATAGGTTTGCTGCAGGTCAGAAGACCAAGCCCTTACCCTGCTGAATTCCCTTTTTAAAAAACAATTTATTGTAAGTATAAAGGTCACTGATAATGTTGTTTATTCAGCACCATTTCTATGTTCTCATCCTTCCTGCAGTGAAACTGAACAAATTAACTAATGAATTTTGTGGGATTGCTTTGAATTATTTTGATTTAATTCTCTTGCATTTATATTTTTTAGGGGTGAAGTGATCAATGGGGGATTTGGCCTGGTTTTGGATGGCTCCAAGGAAGCTGAAGAAAGGGCTAAGATGATGCTCAGCTGGGATGTTTCCAATGGAGTAAGAAAAACTCATTATATATGTTCACTTTAATATTTTCCTGCCTCCAGGACTATGTTTATTTAGGTACTTGGTTTCCAGTTCTGCCTTTTTATTATTATTATAATATTATTTTTAATTTTTACCAAATGGGGAATATGAGCACTCATGCAGGTAGGATCAGGCTTTTTGTGTCCCAGAAATAGTCTTAATGTGCCAAGCGACTCATTTTGTTAATCACTTCTAACATGAACAGTTATGAGCCTGATTCCACTAGAGTAAATGAGTTTTAGCAAGTCTAGGGGTAAAAGAGGAGGGGGAACAGCTTGCACATATTCCCTGTTTCAGATGTGAAATAACACGGTAGTAAACTGTTAAGGAAGGAGGAGGACGATTCTATCTATTTGTGGATCCATGAAGACAAACCCTTAACAAGAACTGTTTTATCAGCAACAGCCTTTGTTTGCTGCTCTTATTTATTGCAAGCAAAAGCCCCACTCCCTCCACACGTATTGAAAAAGGACAATCTGAGAATGCTATCCTTATTATATACAAGACTGGAAAGACACCAGAGTGTGCTGTTGAAAATAGGCTGCCAGGAATAATCATAGGTGAGTGGCAGGGAAATTGAGTTGTTGACTTGAAAGGCCATTTCTAGCTGTTATTGCTAGTCCTGGGAACATATTAGCCTTACCTTAATTATATGCTTAAATATTTTGCTAAATTGGAACTTAAGTATTTTCTTTCTTGAACACTTTTGAGTCTGAATATTTCACTGATTTGCAATTCATAATAGAGATTTGTAAGGCATTGAATAGAGGGAAGGGCTTGCTTCCTTTATGCCAAATCTTGACTTGTTTTTTTCATCTGAAGAATCTTGCTTGTACTCAGATCAAAGCACAAAGCTTTGCTGTTGAAAGAGGTGTTTACCAGTTCCCTGTCTGTCCACAGAATGTCATCCTTATGTGCTGGCAGAGAATTTGGTTCATTGGTTTCACAGATTGAAAATGCATTGAGTGACATTTTTATTTTTAAATATTTATCCCACTACAAAAGCACTGATTGCTTAAAGGATACTGTTATCTAAAGCCAGTGTAGTTTTACAGAGGTGAGACAGAGTACACAATTATTTTTAGTGAGAGAATTTTGTAAATTTTATAAGGTACTTGGCTCTACCAATGTTATCTGTCCAATATTATGTTTCTGCATGAAACTGTACCAAGTCTACCCAAATGCTACTTGTAGAAATTAAATATTACAAAAACTATCCCAAAATCAGTAAGGAAACTAGAAACTGGCAGAGGGTTGAAAGATTTATTGTGATGAAATTGGGTGCTAGTGTTTGCACAAATATTGTGTAAGATGGATGTGGCAAGAGAAACATACGATTTTTACAGCCATTGATTTTCTGGTCTGACAGGTTGCCAGACGCTGCTGGTCGGGTAATGACTATGCTTATGAAACAATCTGCCAAGCAATGAAAGAGAATGCCACTTTGAAGGTGACTCTCCCTCACAAGGTGGTGGACGAGAACATCTTGGAGCAAGCCATGAAACATTAGTGGTATTCCAAATGCAGTGCTGTCCTTGCAGATATATTTGAAGATACTACCTTGTTATCTTATTTTGGTCTCTGACCAAATGATAAAAGCCTTGCAAATGTCTTCTCATATGAGTTATTCCCACCCCCCCCCCTTTAACTTGTTAGTGGGCCAAACCAGGTCCACTGATGTCAGGAACAGTCTTTTTTCTAATGTATTTGGAACAATGTTTGCAATAAGAAACAATTCATGGTAGGGTAAAGAACTCAGATTTTGCCCCAGAACAAATAAATAAATAAATGTACACTTATTCCTGATAATTCAAAAATTAAGGACACACTTAGGTCTCGTAGATCAAGCGTGGAATGCAAATTGGAACTCTTCATTCTAATTTGGAGTCTGCTGCTTTCAGCAAAGAGCCGTGAAATCCAGTAGCCAAACATGTTCTTCAGTGGCTGGAGGGTGTACTGATATCACATGCTACACTCAAGCTTTTCTCTATTGCTATAAAAATGTTTGGTGATCACAATAGAAAGTGACAGATGAGCTGTCACTGGTTAAGACAGCTAGCCTGCATGTGTTTTTCTTTCAAATTTCCACCCAAGATTTTCACCACAATCAGCAACTGAATGCAGTGCCAGGTCAGTGGGGGGGGAAATCCCAAAGGCAGTAAGTACCAGGCCATTTCCAAACATCTTACAGAAAAGCCAGGGAAATATGGTACAACTCATGATGAATTACTGTAAGTCATATTCTGCATCAGTCTGAGATGGTGCTGTTCTCTTCAATCTGTGTGCGCTTTTCTGCCTCACAATGATGAGTTTGGTCTTATGTAGAAGCCCACTGCACTTGAGTAGCTTCTAAATGGATGGAAATCTCCAGGAAATCTAGACCCTTAGTGCTGGCTGCTGCTTTTT
>JANHGN010001801.1:0-13355 GCA_024605025.1 Megaceryle maxima
GTTATTGTTTATTTAATTTGAATGAGGAATGTTTTGAAAAGCTTTCCTTACGTGCCTTGTCCATTGAACATGGATTGTGGTAGATAATAAATTTCCAATTTTTTTCTGGGTTCTAGTGAAATTCCATTTTTCTTTTCAAAAATATCTGGTATGAGACTTCATAATGCAGTCAAGTCGGAAGTGAGTATATGCTAAGCTGTAGGATTGCTCAAATGTATATGCTACTTAATACTTATTAACTATACTTTGTACAGCAAAGGAAGATACAAATATGTGTCTAAGAGATTTTTGGTTAGTTTCTTAGAAGTTGTTTCTTACTAACCAAAATAAATGTTAACATTTAACTTGGTAAGTAAATTTTTTTCTCCCTATACTTCTGGTTTACTTCAGTTCACGTTATTGATAGGCAGAGCTTTTGTAATTCAGATGTAATGGGTTTTTTCTAATGTTTTAAACTCCTTAGGGTTTGAACATAGGTGATACAATTTGTTGGGTTCCTTTAAAACTTACTTGAACTGAAGAAAACAAAGGGGTCGATTGCTTTAATTCCAGGCCTGCTGGAAGGTAGATGAATCTTACGGAGAACATGATTTCATGGTTCTAGGTGCTGGCCACCAGTGCTTTGTGGCTTTTCTAGAACCTGATGGGTTCTAGATGGGTGTGGGCTTTGTAGTGTGTGCCTCAGCAGTGCAGATGTGCCTGGTCCAGTGTTCTGGTTATTGTGGTTATTTTTAGGTGCTGGCTCCTTGGAATGACAGGATGTGTTTTTTTACATTGCAGTTGGATCTGTTGTGTATTCTCAGGTACAAAGGGCATCTCACCACCCCATTGTGATAGTAAGGGTCTTGGGTAATCTGCTACATTCTTTCTGCTAAATTCTTACAGAATTTAGGAAAGCTATTTTATTTTAGACGGTGATTTTTATTTTTTAATTTTTTATTATGAGAATATTCATTCAGATGCTTAGCATTGTCCTTGTCTTTCTGTTAAGAATTGCTTTTTTTTTTTTTTTTTTTAGCTCAACGTAGAGGCAAAAGGCTGCAGGAAAGTCTTTTTGTTGGGAATGAGAGTTACAGATTGATAGGAGTTTGATAATTGTATCCAATTCATCTGTTGAATGCAGAAAGATTTTTGTGAATCACAGAATGTTTATAACATCTTCCTATGGATAAATTGAAATAAAGCTTGAAGCTTGTGGCTTAGTCAGATTTTTCAAGTGAGGAGAGACACCCAGTAGTATGTTCAGCACAGGTCTGTTATCAGTGGCCATTCAAGTGGATAATGATTAACTATGTAGGTGTCCCTGGAACCTGGTTTATCTTCAAAGGTATGAGAGTGGCTAATGAATGGTCTCACTGCATGTAGAAACCAATTCAAATAGCAAAGCCTTCTAGTGGAAGAGGTACTTGCATGGTTTATCTGTGATCTCATGTTGGACTTAAGAAAAGTATTCTTAGCACCTTTGTTGCAGCTACAAAATATAGCAAACAAATACAAAATAGCACCTGCAAAATTAAGTCCTTGAACAAGGATAACTGTCTAAGTAGTATTTTACACTTTTCAGTCTTCCTGTTGAAAGAAAAATTAAACTCTCCTAGAAGTAGGAATGAAATTGAGGAATGTATGAGGCTGTATGTTTGCATTGCTTCCTGTAGTTACTATTGGACCTTATTTTGTGCTTCTGCCAATTTTTATTGCCCCTTATTTTATATCATAAAGCTCTGGTGTTTGCTGCACAGACCCCAGAGCTTATATAGAGTCAGGTTGCTCTGAGGACTGATAAATAAATATTTAAGTAAACTAATCAGAAACTCTTAGCGGTGATGCCAAGTAATTGCTGAAAAGGGCATCTTGAGGGGAAGATAGCAGTGATTAATTAGTGATGCTTGCAGATAAAGTAGAAGAGCTGCAGGAAAACTTATGTAAGTGGGTGATCAAGTGAGCCAGAAAGCTTGCAGAGAATATGGTCTCCCTAGTTAGTAAGGATGTTAGTGTATGGAGTTATGCTTTTCTGTGTTTGCAGTAGTGACAAAATGTAGTACTGCAAGACTTCTTAGAACAGTTAGGTTTAAGGTTTTTATGTATATCAAATTCATCTTGTAATCATAGAGTTGTGGGAGAAACTGGAGTAGGGGGGAAGAAATGACATGGTGTCTGGCTTTCAACATCCTCGGAGATAATGTGGATGTCTGCAGTGCTAACATAACTGGTATTTCTTGGTCACAGTGAAAATGGGCAAAATAAAAAATGAAAACCCTGACTAAATGCTTCCTTGTTCTTTGCAGTTGGCAAACATGAGTTAACTGGGCATAAAGTTGCAGTGAAGATCCTGAATCGCCAGAAGATCCGCAGCCTTGATGTTGTAGGAAAAATCCGCAGGGAGATTCAGAACCTCAAACTCTTCAGACATCCTCATATAATTAAGCTGTAAGGTTTGCTTGCTATAATCAAACATATTTAAACAGTAATCTCTCTTTGCTCCCCCTAATCTGAAATGCATTTAAATGGCAATATTGCCACCAGTGTCTTGTCAAGGAAAGTAATTGGCTTCCACTTATGCTATCATTTTCAATGTCCTCTGTAATGCATTTTCACAAAATGGATCTTTCTGCAGCTGGAAAACTTCCATTAGATCTTTGCTTACAAAATATTTGGGCAGTTTTTATAAAAGCTAACTGGCATGATAGGTACTTCTAGTAACACCCATCTCTGTTTTTAGCTGCTACTTAGGTTTTCTTTCTCTGGTTATAAAATATAATTTTTCTGCTTAGAAAAATGAGTTAAGACCAAGAGTTTAAAGAGCATTTCTACAGTGTTTATTGTTTTACTTGAAATATGTCTTTAGTGCTATGCTGGTCAGTGATCTATGGTTTTCCAATGTAGATTGTGATCTGAAATTTTTCTGAGTTAAGGATGTCATGAGCAACTCCAGAGGTTCCTTTCAACCCCTATCATTCTATGATACACAGTTTGTTAAATGTGAATTATATATTGAATTCTTCAATATAGCTTCTACCAGTAGTCTAAATGTATTTGTAGTATGCCTCCTTACACTTGTTTGTTGATCGTAGCTCACCAGCGGAGTTTTAAGTACAATTGTGTATGTCCTAGAGTAGACCACTCATATCTGGTCTGAGGAAATGGGATTTTTTTTTTCTTTATTTTCATTTCTTGTAAAGTTAACCTGCACATCCACAGCATGAGTGATTTTTTTTTTTTTTTTCTTTTTTTCATTGTTTTAATCATGGTGTTGGTTTTTGCTTTGTTTTGGTTTTGTGTGGGTGTTGTTTTGGGGAGGCAGGGGTGTTTGGTTTTGTTTTTTCTTTGTTTGTTTGGGTTTTTTGACAGGGTTGTTTGTTTGGTTTTTTGGGCAGTTTTGTCCTAAGACCCTGCTGGCACTGACAGATGCCATCTGTCATGGTTTAGCCTCAGCTGGGATCTAAGCACCACACAGGACTTGCTCACCACCCCCACCCCCAAATGCAAAGGAGAAGAGGGAGAAAAGTAGAAAGATTTTAATATAACACTGCTGCAGAAGTAACAACAATAATAGCAGTGAAGCAATACACCAAAGGAGCTATGTCAAATGAACTGAGAAATGGCACTGTGCCACAGCCCCCCAACCAGCTGCCAAAACTCATGTGCTTTGTCCAGCCCCTGCCCTTATATACTGGGCATGGTATCAGTATGGTATTTAATAACTTACTGCCTGGTTTGGTTGTCTTTCCTGGCTGTATCCAGGAATCTCCAAACATCTGGTGAAAATTAATCTTATCCTAGCTGAACCCAGGACACCATCCCTATACACGCCCCTTAATTTGGTAACAGCACTTACCCTGAAGCTAAATTAGTTTTTGTAAAATCAACTGACTTACTTTCAGTGGGTTAGTTTTCAGAAGGCCATTGACTTAATTTAGCTGCAGGTTAGCTAGTGTGGCCACTTAAGAGCTCGTGAATGAGGCCAAGGGACATACCTGTTGCCAAAACAAAATAGGAAGTGTCAGTGTATCAGATGAAATATGGGGGTGGGACATGAATGTATACTTCTGGTGTTGCTAAATTGTTCAGTCAGTGTTAACAGGCTTCTGGTGGCAGTTTCTATCTCAGGGAATTGCGTTGACAATTTTTTCTCCTGCTTGTGGAGAAGGGACAAGGTGTAGGAGATGAGGGGGAAAAATTGATGGATCCCCAACTTTTCTGTTGGTCACTCTACACTTGTAAAGCAGAAGGGTTATTAGCCTATGTGTAAGTAGCATTTGAGATCTGTTTGACACTGTTGTGCAGGTAGACTTGTTAGTAGCTTAGGATCATGCTGCTCGTGCTGTTAGGAACTGGATTGGAGAATTGCTAGAGAGCAATTTAAGATATTTGGGTTAAGGCAAGCAGATTTTTTTTCATTTTGATATTACAAAACAGACATTGTCTCATTTGGAATGTTGTTAGGCTTTATGAAAAAAATCATGTGGCTTTAGCAGTATACACAGCTTAAACCTGTTGCACTAAGATTTTCTTTCTATACAATGCATTAAATAAAGAATTTGGAACGTATCCTATTGTGATTTTTGACCTCTGACAATAGAATGCATCTTGTTTTCATACCTAAAATTACCTATCTTTGCATTCTGGTTATCTATGCTGTGTGGTTTGGTAACTTAATTTATACTATAGGTATGTAACTATTCCACAATGTCCTTATCCATAACAAGAAAAATAAGCTGACTATAGAGAAACATAGCTGTAACCTTTGGATTAAAAGGCTTAAAATACTATTTCTGGAGTAGTGTCTTAGCCATGGCTTCAGAATGTTCATATTTAAGTGCAGGATGTACTTTGAACCAAGGTATGGAAAGAAAATTGGTCAAGTATCTTAGACTATAAGATTTTTAGGTAAAACCAAATTTGAAGGTCTTAATGTTGATAACTGCATCAGAAGGGTATTGAGGTTATTGAAATGTTACGCTATAATACTAAACTGTTAAAAATTAGACACACAGATCTAAGAGCCCACACATGTTCACCTGGATGGTCTGAACTCATTTCTGTCTGTGTAGTTCAAGAATAACTTCTCTTGCTAAGTTGAAGCACAGGTGTTTTCTCCTTTCTCTTGGAACTGGCATTTTGAAGAAGATTGCAGTTCTACAGTGTATATGTGAATTCAGTTATTACAATTCAGATGTTTGCATGCTTAAGTGTAGTACCTTGAAAAATTAATTTTCATCCATTTGCTACCTCCTATCTTAATGTGATACCTGAATTTTGGCTCAAGTGTTACTGGTGTTCATTTTCTTCTTCCCTTAAAAAATGATCACTTCTGGCTGCTGTAAGGGGAAAAAAAGTTTAACATCTTTTAGGTAAGGATATGTAGAACAAAATAAGAATACCTTAAATGGGGAGTTTGGCCATAAAATAACTATTTAAAATCTTTCTTTAATTTTAAACTTAGTTGCAGTCAAATGATAAAAATATAAAACCTAGAGTGTCGATACACTTTAAATACTAATGACAAATGTAGGTGCCATTGTAAAATACGTTATTAATGATTATTAACAGCTAATTTCTTTTGAATTCCTTCCTCACTGTACCAAGCTGTCTACAAGACAGCACTGTAAAGTTTCATAGGAATAGTTGGACTAAGCTTAGTCCTCTGAAAGTACAAAGACTGATATTCCTGGTGGGGAATACAAACTTCCTGCTAGTCTTGGCAATGATGGCATCACATAGTGAAAGGAGAATAAATAGCTTCTTAAATACTGTAATTCCAGTAGCTGTAAATTGGCTGATAAACATTTAAAAGTATATTTTTATCTGACTCTTTGCATGAACTTGGTTTTAACTAAATGTAACTGGCATAGTTTACTGAGTGTATGGGCTAACAGATACCCTATCTTATCAGGTACCAGGTCATCAGTACACCAACTGACATTTTCATGGTCATGGAATATGTTTCAGGAGGAGAGCTGTTTGATTATATCTGTAAAAATGGAAGGGTAAGAAGTAGTCAAATTTTACAAAGCACTGATTTGCATTGTTACTGCTTTTGCAATGTTCCTGTGTCACTTAACACTGAGGGGGTAGACCGGTCCTTTTGGTGATCCTTGGCAGAGTCATGTAATTAAAGCTTTATTTTCTTGATAGGGTATTATGATTAGTGTATCACAGAATTTATCATTAGAATGGCACAGGTTTTCTACAAGCAGAATCACTGTAGTACAACCTATAAGTATCATAATACAGCATTTATAATACAATGTCCGTAAATCAAGCACTACATTCACATTTTTGAGGGGGTCTTCATCACCACCTGGTTGGGTGAGTGCCTGGGGCCTTTGAGGCAGATGAGGAAGAGAGTGATCAGCCTGGCACCCAGGAATCCTGAGGCTGGTAGGGAGCAGCAGAAAAAAACTGTTTGGTTTGTCTACTTGGTTCACAAGACCTTCAGGGTCTGGTAATGAGGGAAGGGGAATGAACATATGACTTGTTCAGTTGCAGAATGGCTGCCTGCATCATAAAATGGCATTAGTTATGCTAATCATGTGAACAGGGGCCAGGAACAGGGTGTACCAGTCACACTCTTGTTAAATTGAAGGTTTGATTTTATATATTCAGCACTAATTTTGCTGATAGCAATAAAATATACATCATGACCACATCTTGCTCTGAAGGAAAAATGGTTGTGTTAACACATTTCAGGTCTTTATGTAAGACTTTACGATATCAGTATCAGTAGAGAGGAAAATTGCTATATTAATTTACGGTTACTGGGTATAAACTGGATGGATATGTGTCCAGTTGCAGTAGCTGAAAACTGTTTATTCAGTATAACCTGTTATTGGAAAGTTACCATTGTGTCCTTATTACCCTCTTTTACTAGTAGAACAGTTTCTGTGAAAGCTCTGGAGTCACTTTTAACAAACCATCTAGATAGCCAGGATACAATTAGGTGTTAAAACAAACTTTGACATGGGCATGTTTGTAGGGAATGCCCAGCTAAGTCTGCTGTTTGGGGTGAGCTGCTAATAGCATAATTAGCATCTAAAATATATCACATCTGTGCTGCCTGTCAGCAGCTTTCATAGAATTTCAGCCTTAATGCTTTGCTTAAATGTCAAGTTCATTGATATTCCATTCAGACAAAGTTAGTGTTTGGGTGCTGATGTTTCTAGTTACTGAGTATGTAACATTTACTTAACCAATTTCAAAAATGTGACTGAGAAATTTCAGTGACTCTTCAAGTTGATGGGTATGTTTTGTTTTAGTCATTTTAGTGCTGTGAAGCTTCCCGATACAAGTTCTGATAATCTGCTCTATAAATTTTAAGTCATGGAAAAATTTCCTTTAATTCATATGGATGGAAAACCAAATTATCTTCTTCTGTCTTGTAATTGTTTAAAACCTTTTTCTGTCTTAGCTTGACGAGAAGGAGAGTAGACGTCTGTTCCAGCAGATCCTTTCTGGTGTGGATTACTGTCATCGGCATATGGTAGTACATAGAGATCTGAAGCCTGAAAATGTGCTGCTTGATGCACACATGAATGCCAAAATAGCTGACTTCGGTAAGTGTTACTATTTTAAATCTGATTGCATTTTCTGGCATTGTTTAGATCCTGTCAATTGCTATGAGAAATATTAAAAAAAATCTTGACTGTCCTGGTGGTGGGACGTAATACAAGAGTATGAATGTAAAGGAAAATGTAAAGTACATATGTAGAACTTGTTTTCATCTCAAGTTTTCTTTTCAGGTATTTTCTGTAACTGGGTAAAACTGCTAACTGCTTTTAGTTCTGCTTAACTATCTTCTGTCTAATGCCAAGTATACTTGGTTCCTGACCTTTTAATTTCAAAATTTGCTCTTACTGCCCATTTCACCATCTGTAAAATGTTATAACATGTATGCGTATATATAAGGTAATATCAGAACAGCTAATCTTGCAAACTCCTGTGCTTTTTTTGCTACATGTCTGCATAACTAATCAGGAAGCTTAAATACTTATACTAGATGTTAGCAAATACAGCTGCTGAGAAGACTGGCAGCTAGTTCTTGAAACTATCTGAATTAAGAAACCTCACCATATGAGTGTAGAGAGATATCTACACTGCTATATTGTGATACATCTCTTCTAAACATAGTGGACAATACCTGCCTCTGTGAAGCACTTTGAGGTCTCTGAAAGGTGCTAGCTAATCCTAGTGGTGTTTGAGTACACAGTAGCACTGGGAATCATACTGATTTCTTGTGTGTAGAAAATGCTTTGGGCAAAATGACTTTCTGTGCTTCATTTCTTTACCGTTTAACTTAGAAAAACATTTTTCTATAACTTGAGTATCAGCAAAGCTCTAGTAACAGTTAATCGTCACTAGTGTTTAAACAAAAGCTTAATAAAAGCTTTTGCGTATTAGAATACAAAAGTTAGCCAAACTGTACTCTTCCATCTTCCCATCCTTCGTAAAAGGGCATCATTCCTTCTCAGAGACTGAATTCCCTAGCATATGGTAGTCTTGATAATGCAGTCTCCACTGGTGAAACTAGAAGATACTTTCTGTAGCTATTCCAGAAGTTGTAGTTCTTTACTGAGGGCTAAAGACGTACTAGTTCTAAAGTGCACTCTTATTAAGATCAGAATTTCTAAAATCAAACTACTGAACTGCAGTGACTCAGAAACCAGCTGAGCAGAGTAAGTGTCTAAATTGGGAAGTCGTGTACTTCTAGGTTCCCTTATTCTATATAGCCTCTTAGAGAATTTTAGGCAATTCTGTGGCATCATCTTCCACTGCTTCTGCATTTAGAAGCAAATGTAGTTTTTAAGACTTTCTTGTTAATGAGCAATATCCTATCTTGCTGTGCTGCTTTATCTCCCTTAGAGCAGCTTTGTTCTCTGTCATGCCTCTGTCATCTGAATCGGAGTGTATTTTTTTGTCTTAGAAATATTTGAAAATATATTTAGGTTGTATGTGGTAATGGATTGACGTTACTCAAATTTCTGGTAAATTAAATGGAGGATTATGTGGCATGATAATATAAAATTTCAGTAATTCCAAATAATGTTACTACTTTACTGAGATTAAATTTATGTTACTAATTTGAATTACTAATGATTTGTTCTAGGTTGTATATGCAGTATGAAATCATTTTGCTCTCTGAATTTTTAGTAGTTATTCTTATACACTTTCAGGTCTATCAAATATGATGTCAGATGGAGAATTTTTAAGAACAAGCTGTGGTTCCCCTAACTATGCTGCACCAGAAGTAATTTCAGGAAGGTAGTTTCTTTTATATTGGATACATGTGTGCATGTATTTCAGCCATTTTGCTGCTTGATTCTGAAGGCTACAAAAACTGCTTCAGTTGAATCCATGCCCTGAACTTTTAATTGTATTGATATATTTTCATGAGTATTTAAGGCTTTGGCTAGCTCTGAATGTTTCCTGTAAGGTGAAGATGATGTCTAATGCCCCAAATCCAGTGTACAGTGTTCTGGAATTGGTTTTAAAATCTTGCTTACAGCTCAGATTATGAAAGTAGCAGTACAGATAGAATTACAGGCAAAGTCTGCTGTGAAGTAGCAGTGAAGTCTGTTACAGAGTAGATAGCTAGTCTGAAGGTAACTTCCCCTTTTTTCGATTTGATTGTCAAATGTCCTGTTTTCAGCTACCCGCCCTCATATTGCCTCTTGCTGATTGGAGGCCAAATGTCTGTTTTGTTAGGCAGTAGCACAGAATATGTGACAAGTTCTGGTATGTGGACTGGTCTTAAACTTTTCAGCCTCACAGATTCAAGAAGAAATCTGCACAGATCTGCAAAAATAGTGGTAACAGTGTATAACATGGGCTTTCTTAGTAGTGGATGCAAGTTTCTTTTAGTTTGCCATTGTCTTAAATTTTAGTTGTGGATTACTGGTATACAATACAGAGGAAAACTACTTACTTGTGCCCTCTTGCATATTTGAAGGAGAAAGACACTAAAGTTCAAAGGAAGCATGACATAGAACACAAATGGTATATAGTACTTGCAGATTAGTTGTACCAAGTTATACACTTTTAATTACTGTGATACAGTGTAAGAAAGTGGAGAAAAAATATTAAATGTATTAAACACAAATCACTAATAGTTAACCTTTTCCCAGATTATATGCAGGTCCAGAAGTAGATATTTGGAGCAGTGGGGTTATTCTCTATGCTCTGTTATGCGGAACACTTCCATTTGATGACGATCATGTGCCAACCCTTTTTAAGAAGATATGTGATGGTATCTTTTATACTCCTCAGTACCTGAATCCATCTGTAATTAGTCTTTTGAAGCACATGCTGCAAGTGGATCCGATGAAGCGAGCAACAATCAGAGACATTAGGTAAAACACTAACTGTAGTCTGATCACAGGATGCTGGAATGATAATCTCAGTGCAAATGTACAGAACAAAGAAATCATTCATACAGCTTGTCCATGTTTTATAGCCTTGAGATGAAATACTCAACTTACGGTGGTTTGGCTTCAGCTCTGATGGTTCCAAACTCCAGTGGCCAGTGAAGTATCTATTGGGGGTTGTAGTAAAACAAATTATATACGTTATATATAGAATTTCTGAGAAACTTTAGGTTTAAGACTGCTGTTGCAAAGCTGTTTATCTGCAGAATGGTTTGCAAAAAATACACTGTATTTAACTCACTAGGGAAAAAAAAAACGTTTGCACTTAAGAACCACTAGTTTCTATTGTAAATATCTAAGAGGAAGTTACAGCTTTTTTAATCTGATAAGAACCACTTCAACTGAAATTTCTTCAGACTCTGAAAAATTATCTGTTAAGACTGTGAAAATTCCACATGCAATATAGCAGTTTCTAGCTTCAAAAACTCTGGCATGAATTTGTGTATGATTGGTAATTACTGCGTTGCACACTGGTAAGTTAAAGCTTGTAGGAACAGATAACCATCATGGGCTCCTGATTCCAAGAGGAGATTCTGGGGAAGGTGACTTCTATGACAAGTGTGCAGTGGATGGAATAAAAAAAAAAAGTGGTAGGTGTTAAAGCTGTACTTCATCAAGCAACATAATTAGGCTTTCCTGTTTCCTTTGTAAGAAACTCTGAGGAGAGAGCTCTGATAGATTTATTTTTCACTCTGATTTAAGTGAAAATGCTACTTCTTTTAGAAGTTAGGAAGTGGTAATGTTCAGTCTTTTTACTAGAACAAAAAATGTGGTGCACTTATCCCTTGCTACTGTATTAACAATGGGAAGTGCTTTCTTGCAGATACCAAAGCACTGTTAGAACTAAGCATTGTAAACCTTGAGTGTATAGGAGCTTAGCTTATCTTGGTCATGTTAGATGAGTCCATAAAAGAAGTGGTGTGGAAAATGTTGAAAAATGTTATAGAGCCTGCATGGATTTGGAATCCTAACCAGTTGTGTTCTGTTTGCCATAAGGCTTGTCACCTCACCGTTTAAAGGACTAACCGAGTTCAGTTGAACGCTTCTTCAGGGTTGGGGCTTTTGTGTATATGTGCCTGCAAGAGGAGAGGCCCACTGCTGTGAATAGTGACAAAATATTCTTATGGGTTCAGTCATGCAATAGGGCTGCACTTTGTAGTGGTTTTGGAAGAGGTTTTTTTGCTTCCAGATTCAATGGTCACTTCTGATGAAAGTGTATTTTACATAACATGTTTGTGCTGAGGCATGTTCTCAGGATCACACTGACTAGAGAGTGGTCCATTGTACTGATTTGGCTGGGACGGAGTTAAATGTCTTTGTAGTAGATTTGTATAGGTCTGTGTTTTGAATTCATACTGGAAACAGCTTTGATAACACAGATGTTTTATTTACTGCTGAGCAGAGCTTACACACTGTTAAGGTCTTTTCTGCTCCTCACATAGCCCTGCCAGTGAGCAGGTTGCAGGTGCATACAAAGTTGAAGGGAACATGGTTGGGAGAGCTGCCCCCAGTTGACCAAAGGGATATTTTATCCCATATGATGTCATGTCCAGCAGTAAAACTAGGGGTAAGGTTGACAGGAGGGTTGCTTCTTGGGGGCTGGTTGGAGTTTGCTCAGTTGATGGTGAGCAATTGTTTCCCATTGTATTGTCTTTCTTGGGTGTTACTCTTCTTTTTTGTTATTAAAAAAAAAAAAAAAAAATCATTCTAATTACTGAACTCTCTATCACAACCCACAAGTTTCTTTCTCATGTTTACTCTTCTGATTCTGCCCCTCATTGTACTGGCAAGGAGTGAGTGGTTGTGTGGTGCTTAGTTGCTGGCTGGGATTAAGCCTCAACAGTCCTTTTTGGTGCTCAACATGGAGCTCAAAGGGCTTGAGACAGTAAAAGATTTGGCTAGAGCATATTAGATGGAATTTATATTTTTTTATATCTGTTAACAGTTGCTGGTCATGATACTGATATCTGTTCTTAGCATTAGTTTAATCTGTGCCATGTTCCTTTTTTTTGCTGTACATGTTAAAGATGATATAGCTTTTGCAGTTTGCTGTGCTATGTAGTGATGTTTTGCCTGGGAGATACTTTTTTTTTTTTTTTTTTTTTTTAAACATTGCCCTTGCGCTTAATCTAGTGTTTGGGCTCTGTACTGAAGCTGTTAGTGTACCAATTGTCACCTAGGGTTAAACCATGACATTGATATAACTGGTTTTAAATCTGTAATGAGTCTTTATACTATAGGCTAGAATACTTTGAAAACTAGTGTTATGCCATAGCCTTGGCTGGTTAAGTAGGTTACTTTAGGCACACAAAACCATCTTACTTTTTTTCTCTGTTATTTGGTACAAGTGAGTATTTGGTTCCTTCTATATCTTTCCATTTTATGAATACCAGCTTGTTGGTACAGTACTAAAGAGATACAGATTGACACTTCCATAGCTTTCTTCAACCGTTTTAAGAGACACCGGGGTTATTCCGAATGAAAAAAAGATAGGCTTTTTGTTTGGGGTGGGGAGTATGTGACTTCAGTGTTCAAAAATCTATGTCCAAACATCTACCAAAAAACTACAACATTTCATAATTTTGTTACGTATGGTTGTGCATGTATGTAGGGAGGGATAACTCAAGTGGGTAGTATAAGAATTTCAGTTTAAAAGATCTGATAACTAACATACTGGCAGTAAAAATATGCCAGTTACATAAGAAGGTGGTTGAGTTATAGGAAGATATTTTTGGAGCTCAGGTAGTTGAAAGCACTCAGAGGAAAGAGGATTTTTATTTCTCTTCCAGTTTCCTGCATCTTGTGAAGATGGTGATTGCTTTCTTTTATGTACTGTTTACCTGTGCTGCACAGAAAGGGACTTGGACTGACAGCTGTGATTCTTTTCGTACAGACTAAACTTTTAAAAAATAATTTTATTAAAAAGGTTTGCTT
>JANHGN010001803.1:0-11292 GCA_024605025.1 Megaceryle maxima
GAGAGGAGCGGGGCAGGGAGGAGAGGGGAGGAGAGGAGAGGAGAGGAGAGGAGCAGCGTGTGGGAAAGTGTGATTTTTATTATGGAACATGATAAAGAATTATCAATAGGCAGATAATGTGTGATGCAGAGTCAGTGGGTAGCAGGAGAGGTGGGAGCTGTTGCTGAATTAATGGGGTTCACTCACACCCCACCCTACTTCTCCTTATGATAACAGAACAGCATTATTCATGTTGGGGAAAAAAAAAAAAAATAGAAAGAACTAGAAATTAATGCAACAACCAGTAGTCCAAATTCAGTTTTAAATTAACAGAAATTAATCTGACTGGTTAAACCAGGCATTCAGATACTACTATGATGAGTGATCCATATATGTGTGTTGGTAAAAGACACATGAAAAATTTCATGGGGTTCTCTTTGTGGGTTAGCACAGGGCATTTTAAGTTAGCTAAATGACTCATACCATCTACTTCAGAGAGCTGGTTTGGGTGCTTGATTTAGAAGTCCAGGCACCCTAGATGGTTGGGAGAGGCAGAGAGAGGGGCTCCCAACTTTGATTTTCAGTGTTATCCTTTGGGAGAGTTGCTTTCTCACCACTGAGGAGTGATGCCAGACTCCTGGCACAGGTACCTCTGTCACATTACACCAAGAGTCTGCTTTGTGCCTGGACAGAACAAGTGCTCCAGGTCGTTGGTGCTCTGCAGTGGGCAGAGAGTAGGAAGGAGGTACTTGGGGCTAATCCATTAGCCAGGCACTTGGCTCATTTGCCTTCAGTTTCAGATGTTTTACAGATTTCTCTTCCACTTATAGACAAGTCATTTAATCTCTCTGTCCTTTTGTTCCAGCTCTGTATAATGTGAGTTAACACTGTTCCTATTCACAAGGGTGCAATGAAGATAAAAAGGCATTAATGTTTGTGAGGTGTTCGTATACAGTGGTTATGGGAACTATATAAGTTTCCAGAGAGGCTGATTAAGAGTCTGACCAGAGAAAGGGAAAAAGTGTGGAAGCCAAAAAATGTGAACAAAATACAGTGTAATTGCTAAAATGGCTGAAACCAGAGTAATAACACAGAAAAGCTGTAGACCATTCACACGTGTAGAATACAAACCACCTGCGTTCTTGGGTTAAATTCATCTCTGGGTTCAGTTCATTTCTCAGTTACTGAATTGCTATGAATAGCAATGCAGTTGTATGGATACAAATAAAGAGATTTTAGATTTTTTTTTTTTCTCAGCCACATACTGAATCTCTATTTGGCTTTATCCGTTAGTGAATAAGTGCAGCATGTATAATATAGAAAAGGATCTCCTTTGTCCTCATCATGACTTAAGTGTTTTCAAGGTGTTTCACCAAAGAAAGAATCAAAAATCTTACCTGTTTTCTAAACATTGTTTTATTTCCATGGCATTCAATGCATGATGAATGGGTTAATATGGGTAGTGTACTTTGTACTTGAACCATGTTTACGATCCCTTGAAGTAAGGAAGAGGCACAAACCACATCTTCATCTATACTTCAGTAAGTGACTTTAAAAGGATTATCCCATTTAATGTGTATTAAGGAAAGTGAAGCAGTGCAAAGTAAACTTCTTTTTCTAAAAGTAATGCATATTTAAAATGAAAGGGCTGAGAGAGTATATGGCTCAGAAGAGTGCCAGCATCACACAGAATGCTTTTGGTTAGAAAATTCAATCTACTTGAATGAGTGGTTCCCAAGAGCTAATGCTGTCTTAGCTGCATGGTGTCCTTCAAACTTCCTGGCCTCATGCTCACCTTGCTGGCAAGTCTGTCCTGAGGCTCCAAAGACTGGCAGGTCTTGATTTCTACCTCTGGACTTCAGGTATTAAATTCAATTTCTGTATTTATTTCCCACTTTTTAACAAATGCAATGGGAGAAACAGGCTAAGTAACACAAAACACTAGCACTTGCACATTCTTTTGCTTAGTGTGTATATATAATAGAACTATGACATGATATAAATCCAACAAGCATATTTTTTTAGATGAAAAAAATAATGAAATCAAATTTTCTGAAATAAGCGTTCACTCCACCACTAAAATCAACAAACAGAAACCCTGCTCATGTGAAAATCTTTGTCTGAACCCTGTAAAGTGCAGTCTCAATCTGATTACTAAACAGTTTCAGTAAAGCAAAAAGGTCAGCATTTTATGTCATTTTCTTTCTTTTCCTCTTTTCAAAACACAATTGCATTGATCTTATTAAAAAAAGGGTTCTCTTTTTGACCATTTCTAGCATAACTAAATAGTCTGGAATGCTTCAGAGAGAACAAGGTAAAACCTGAAAACTGCTATCTGGTTAACTTCTCTCATTCTCTTTGAATGCTTATGTATTTTTTTTTTATTTTTATGTATTTTATATTTTTATAGATTTCCTATTTTTAATTTATATATCATTACATTTTATTTATGTTGCGTGGTTTATATATACATTACATATTACATATTTGTAATAAGTCCAGGCAAGAGTGTTCATGATATTATAAAAAGAATAATCCATACTTCCATGTCATGTGAAAATTTCAAAAGCCGTTTACTGTACAGTGGAGTGTGACTCTAAGCAGCACATATCAGCCAGGGAATAATACTCATAACAAAGAGATTTAATCACCACAATTCTTGTTTATAGTCTTAGCTGCAATTATATTTTTCTCTTCCTCAACTACATATACCTTGCCATAAGAATTAGCATGCTGTACTCATTGCTGAGCTATGTTGTCCCAAATGCTACAGTTTTACGATGCTTTTCTTGTTGGTACCATTTTCGTGTGACTAATCCAGCAGCTTTGTGTAGAGCATGTCAAACAGCTCAGGCTGTTTGATACACGGCTCTGCCAGGGCCTTGCTGTCTCTATATGCAACTGAGAAAAGCCTTCCTGTGTCTGGTAGGCATCAGTTGTAGGTGGCCTGAACAAAGCACTACGACACCTATAGATGAAAAGTGACATTACATAAAAGCTAAATACCTTGTTACTACTTGAGTGGGAGGATACCTTCATTCAGAAAACCATTCCTTCAAAGCATGCAGTTCATTGATTCTTAATGTTTAAAGAAGATGACATCAGATATAAATGGAAAAAATTAGCTTGGTTGTCCTGCAACTTACTGTTTGAACCTAATTTAGCAAAGGATAATGTCAAGATAATGAAATGCACATCTCTCACACATTTTAAATTTTGCAGAATAAATGGTTTCTTGCTCTTCCTCTAGTCTCTCATTAGGGTATCTGAAATGAAGATAAAATCCATATATACCTCATCTGTTTAATTAAATAGTACTCTATCACAAGATGAGAAAATTAAAAAGATGGGGTGCATCCATGCTTTAAAAATGACTTGTATATTTCATTTCAGACTTGCTTTTTGGTTTTTGGTTTTGTTTTTTTCCAAAGACCTAACAGAAGGCAGTAAAAAGAGATTATTTCCCTTTGAGGATCTGTTTACTTTCAGAGCATTCAGCAATCTCTCCCAATAAATCTCATCTAATTCCAAGAAGTCAATAGAAAGGATCCTACTACTTTAATAGCAGTTGCAGCAGCTCTTAAGCTACTGTTAACCAATTAGAGATCATAAATTGGAGAGTTTAAATATCAGCATTTTTTTAAAGAAAAAGTTGCATAGGAACGATTGACCCAAGTTGGGAACATAATCCACCTTGGCCAGTAATATACATCCAGCAGTGGCCAGAACTGAATGACAGCAGGTGAGAAAGGCAGGGCTGATGAAAAGTAAAAGGGATATTTGCATAATATACCTCCTGACTTCTGACAGCTGTCTGTTCAGGGCTTTTCAGTTACTTTCATGAGAAAATACCAATTATGAAAATTAGGAATTAAGAGACAAATGTTATCTGAATTAAAAAACAAACAAACAAAAAACCAAACAAAAACTAACAAACCAAACCAACCAACAAACAAAAAACTAAAGGAAAAAACAAACAAAAACTGACTTTTAGTCTTTCTATTAATTTTTACTTTTTTCATTCTAAAAATAGCCATAAGGTAGAAAATGTACCAGGAGAGGAGATCCTGTGGGTCACAGCTCCCTTTCTGCTGTGTTACTCCCCTTCCTGGGACACTGCCCAATGACCCCTTAGCTGCCCACTCTGACCTTCTAAACCCCTCTGTCACTGAAAGATTTTCTCAGAAATAAAGGGACTTTCATCATGGCTCTCTGCCTGCCTGCAGGCAGCAGTGGGGCAAGCCAGGGCAGGCAGTGACAGACAGTGTCAGGGCAGAGTGGCAAGGACCTCCCCCAGCAGCCCCTTCCCACTGAGCCCAGAGGCAGCAAGCAGAGTCCAGAAAGGGCAGGTGATGAAGTCCCACCAGCTGTCGGGTAAACACCAGGCAATGTCAAAGGCTGGAATCAGCCTGCCCAAGGCAAGTCTAGGGCCCACGAGGGTGGGCAGGGGCAACAGGGCTGCTGGCGCCTTCACAGGCCTAGATGCCTGGGTATGCATAGTAGATATTATACATAATTTAATAAATATTCATTATGCAGTCCTGGACATATATCAAAATCTGCCCATTGTGACTCTAAGATGCAATAGTGGTACTGTTTGCCTTAATGAGGTTCAGGTGGTCATCATGTAGTTAATGGGTGCATAATACAAATTTTATCCCTTTGACTGCAGGGTCTTCTGTAGAAGCACTCACTCACTCACTACTAAAATTACTTCAGCAGCTTTGGTGCAGGTACACCAACCAAACTGTGAAGTTGAATAGGTCAGTGTAGTGGTGGGACTGATAGAAGCAGGGCAGTAATGTGTTCACTCAAGTGCAGCTCCATATGGTCAAATTCCTACAGAAGTACAGTTACTTCCATCCTGAAGTACATGAAGTACTAAACTTTCATATAGCAAAAATATGTGACTGACAGAAACAAAATCAAATCCAGAAACTGCCTGTGTAGATGTAAACCACTTTGACAAGCACAGACTAAAATTTAACTGGTTTAATGTTCCTGAGTAAAAATACCCTTTGGAAAATTATGAAGCAGAATAAGAGATCGCTAAAATCATAGCTGTGTGAATTACCTACCTCACAGAGCTCATGAATCAATTAAAATAAAACTTTATGTTTCAAAATTAATTAACCTAAAAGATGTTTATTATTCAGTGTTGCTGATTTTCTGTCTCACTCCCGTGCATGCACACATGTATGTACAGAGGCACTTGATTTTGTGCTTATCAATTCACCTGATTAAGCATCTGTAAAGGTTTATCCCAGTTATTAACATAAGTTAATATGATTTCTCTGCAGTCAATATGTTCTGTAGCTTCTTTTTGTTATTTGTATGCTATGGGGAAATCTAGACTTCTACATACAGGTATGGCCTGTGCATGTGGGAATAACTTACCTGAGGGCAAGACAGGGACAACACACACAATGGAAAAAAGGAGGGGAAAATCAAGATCTTCATTAGATGTGTGACAGATCTTGATTAAAATAGATGTACTAACAATGTACAAATACAGCTATAGTATGGACCACCTATCTAAGATGGTGACAATGGTTGTAAAGGAGACTAGAAAGATGTGAAGGCAAGCAAAAATAAGAAAAACCTCTGTTACTTTATGTGGACCAGGTAAGTGTTCTGATGGAACATGATGTGGTGACTAAAGCTTAGGACATAATTAACAGTTGCTCTTTGGAACAACTAAACAGAAAACTCACAAGGAGAGAAACAGCTCTTCAGTTTTGAGCACTGCACAGGACCCAGTTTAAAAGCCAATTATTTAAGTGTCACTGTACAATAATCTGTGAAGTATTCAAATTCCTGGAGCAAATCTGCACAGATCCCTCCAAAAATATATCAAAATAACCTCATCTTCTCTTACTGAAGGATTGCTTTACTGTAAAGAGGGGAAATACCTAAAAGTATGGCAGTTAGTTAAAATGAAGTTTAAAAAAAAAACCAAACCAAAAGGGTAAAAACATTAGTTGGTGCAAAAGACACTGTTCAAAGACATCATGTTACATGCTCAGTGAATTAACTCTTCAGATCCTTAAAAAAAGGCTAGCTTGGTTCAGCAGAAAAGTAAAGGATCTTTTAGAAAAAACAAAACAAAACAAAACAAAACCACAAAAAACCCAAAAACAAACAAAAAAACAAACAAACAAACAAACCCCCCCCCAAACTGATACATGAAAATCACAGTCCTATAATTGAAAATTAAAGCTAGCAGATTAAATGTAAAGCCATAGCAACTCAGCCCTGACAAAAATGTTGATAATCAACTCACAAACAGCGTAGAGCATAGAGAAAAAATATTTTCAAACTCATTAGAAGATGAAGCTTGTTATCATTGGTAACAGAAGATGATTCAGTAGGATGAGAATTAGTAGAAAAAAGCAGTGAACAAAACAGTAATAAGATGCAAAATATTAAATTTATAGATAATATTTTTATTGTTCTAGTATGTAGGAAATATATAATTGTAAGGATGTTAAAAAAATTATTGCTACCACAGTTTGAACTATTTTAGGTACCACAAAAATATATTAGTAATCACAAAAAAACCCTATCAATATCACTATCAAAGCTTCTCAAAAATGTCAGCTTAATGTTTAACAGTCTTCAATAAACAATCAAAACATCAAGAATGATTGGGACAGGAAATGAAAACAAACCCAAAAGAAACATTATGCCACTGTATTAATCCATAGTGCACTTTGATGTTGAATATGACATGTGCTTAGGTCACCCTGTCTCAAAAAAAAGTCAAAACTTGAAAATAGTAGTAATTAATAAAGGAATAGTCAGATGCAACATGTTTACTCGTAGAGATGGAGGATCACTGAACAGAGTAGGTCTGTTTGGTTTGCAAAAGGTGATACACATATTATACACATAAAGTTATAAGTAGCATAAGGACTAATGTTTTCATTATAGAAGAATGAGGTGTCAGCTAGTGAGATTATGATGTGGCATGTTCAAAAGAGATGCACAACAAATAAGTAAATTATACAATTTACTCATTGCCTCAGTATGTTTTGAAGGTCAAAGTACAAATCAGTTCCAAAAGATGAAGTACATTGTCTTTGGAGAGGCCCCTCTTGTATTGAACAAATACTTCTACAGTCATTCTTAGAGACAAGACAGTGGACTGGTTAGGTCTTTGTGCTGACTCTCTTTGAACGTGATTTTTGCTTTTATGGCATGTGAGCTGTGAAGGTTTTACATTATTGAAAGAGGTAACACATTATGCAGGGTTAATGCAACACAGAATCTGGAAACAAATGACAAGGAACATCACTTGCCTGGGTTTAGTGCACAGGAATTTAATTTTCCATTGGTGTTTACCTCTAGCTAAAAAGTTGCTAGGAAAAGATTGCTACTAGGTAGGAATTTCTTCATTAATTCAGTGCTCATTTTTACAGGTCTAAGTAAGCAGATATTATGAATGCAGTAGGAAGAAGGCCAAGAGATCCTGAAACAGCAGGAAATTCAGGCTGAATTTCAGTTCTGTCTTTCAGGCACTGTTAATAAAGGTATTGAGCCATATTAGATACACCAGTCAGTTCAAAATGGTACAAGATACACTTTTACATGTGGGTTTTTTTAATCAGTTTATTCCAGCCTTAGAACTTGTTTACCTTACTAGCAGAGCTGTTAGTATTTCAGGAAGATTAAAAATGCTGTCTGTAGGACAGAAACCTTCCTAACATTCCCTCAGGTTTGGAGTGACTAAAAAATGCCTTTATGGCTGATGGCAGCATGTCAGGGCCTCTGTGATATCAGCAGCAAAGGGGTTAAAGAAACCTTTTTTAAACATGACTGCGGGGGGGGGGGGTGGTTCTGATGCTGTCTGAATCTTTCTTTAAGTCTACAGAGAAACCTGAGAGCCTCGGTGGGAGAGTATCCTGCACTGCTGAAATGCTGTGTTGTTACAGGACAACTTTACAGTGTAAACAATTTTGAGGCTTCACACAGCTTAATAAGGGTGCCAGCTTTTCCTGATGTGAATCTATAAATAATTTTGTCTATTCTGAAATTCAGATTTCCCAGATCCAACATTATCTTTCTTCTGTCTTTATTTCTATTGTGAAATATTCTCTTGAAATAAGAAACAGCATAAAGAAATTCTATAATTTTAGTGTGATTGTTACAGAAGATCTGTGAGAGAAGAGAAAGCAAGCTGCAGACAATAAAAAAAAAAAATGAAGGCATAGCAATTACTAAGATTTACAAGAACACTCCTGTATAACTTTGTTCTCTGGACCTGGAAGAAATGTAACTTCCATTTCAATATGTAGTTTTATCTTGCTTTATCTTAAAAATGCCAATTTGTTTCAAAGGCCAGTGTTCTTTTTTCTTACAGGGGGCAACTATCTGTTCCTTTTGAGAGCAACAGTGACAGTGTAGCATTTCCTGAAAGGAGAGATGGCTGTTAGTGCAAAGGACTAAGTTCTGTTTTCAGCAGTGGAGATAGATGAATCAGAACAAGAAAAAAGAATAAAGGCAGAGGGGGCTGAAATGAAGGCAATGTGATCTGAATGTTGATGAAGAGGCATTGACAAGATGAAAGATCTCTCTCTGTTGCGCTCTCACCCTCTCATTTCCAGTGTGTAAAATCTGTCCTGTTGACACACTCTTGCGCTCTTTTTATGTCACAAAACTGAAACAAACATGATTCACAATAAGTGGTGGTCACACAGCCTCTGTGACAGAAACTTGCTAAGGGAAGAGTTCAGTTCTTGCCTCCCATTCTCCCCAACATTTTGAGATTCTTCAGTCCATGGAACTGGACTTTATCAATATTTCAGAATTCTTCTCTGAGTAATTCAGTCTGATTAACAATAAAGGAGCTCTGTGAGGTACTGAAAATTCATATTCACTCTCCAAGGAAACATATGGTGTAGTTAAGTATATTAGACATTTTATCTATGTGTAATTTAAATGTATTCATAATGTAACATAGTTCTCTGTTGGTTGTCCGTACTCAGAGGAAATTCTGTTTTGGAAAAAAAAAATCCAAGCAGACATGTCTTGTTTGAAAAATAAAAGGTTGCAAAACTTTAAAAAATGTAAACCAACTTTATAGTAGGTACACCAAGAACTGAATTTCTTGCTTCAACACATGCTGCTGCACTGTCAGCTTCCAGCCATCAAGCCATTGGCTTTGATGGCAGTTACTTTCAGAGAATCAGGATCTTCAAATAAGCATAGCTGTTGCTCAGAACGGTGTTTATTCTCCCAGTAAATATTTTTTTCACAGCACAGGTCCAAATACAGGAACATATATCGGCATGTGTGTAACATGGACCTAAATGTGTTGTGATATTGTGACATACACAATATACAAGACACAAAACTGTACAATAAGATAAAAAATAATTTTCTAGAGTTTACATGTTATTTGAGGTAATACCACCTTAATTGTCCTACAGTATAATGGTTTTTTGTAGTACATCTGAAGCTTTTTATTTTTTCCCTCTATGTAGTACAGCTATAGGGAAACTGTGATTTCACTGGAATCAATCAAGAAAATCAAGGAAACCAAGGTTCTATTCAAATCCTGCACTCTTTCATAAACGACATGTTCACTTTTGTGGCTAATTTGCCTAAGAACTACAGATTAAAAATTAAATCATACATTGATCTGCATGAGACACAGGAGCCACAAGGTTTAGTTAGTTAGTACTCGTGTAGCTTTTCATAAAGGTAAAGTACATTTTATAACTGTTGCATATTTAATAGTAAGGAGTAGGCACAAGAGCTTAGTTCTTTTTTTTTCAGAGACATTTATGATAGGTTTCCCTGACATTCAGTAGGTCTTGGATGCAATAGTCTCATTTACTGAGATGCTTGAATCAAAGCAGATTTGTTACCTTTATATATATCCATGTGCATACTGTTATTTCAGCATTAAAAAAAGAAAGGTTGTTTATTTGCATAAATGCAGTTTCAAAAAATATCTGCAGTGGTTGCAAAATTGCTAGGATTTCCCAAACAAAATTGATAGCTGGTAGGCAATTGCCTGGAGCGTGAGACTTCTGGATACTATAGAAAGACTGTAGCCATGTTAGAGCCTTGGAAAGCCAAGTTTGCTGCTGATAGTGACTTTGTGGTAATGTGGATATGAGAAAATGTTTTGGGTCTGGGCCTTTCATCTTTTGGGGAATAAAATGAAAACTGAAGTATTCCACTGGGAAGCATAAATTTTCTTTAGGAGAAACTGTAACTGCCTAACATCACCTCCATCTCCTTTCACACTTAAGTTGAATGTGCTGTAGAACCATTATTGCAGCCTTGTATCCAAATCACATCTTAATCTGATCACACCTGTGTTGAGTAAAAGGCTTGAATTAGAAAAAGAAGCTGTTAATGTTAGTGCAATCCTAATCTAGTAGGATAAGTAGGAAAATCTAGTAATTGTTATTAACTGTGTTTCAAAAACATGGGAAATACAGAAAGAAAGAAACCTTAACTCAAACTATAAACTAAACCCAGTTTCTTTGGATAAATGCATATTTATATTTTCAACCTGTCAGGCAGAAGAAGAAATACAAATATTAGTTTTCAAAGGCAGAATGTCATCAAATTGTCTACGTCTTCTACATCCAGTTATGATAAAGGTAATTAACATTCCTACCAGGCTGAAAACACTTAAAAGTGAATAAATCCCAAAAAGAAAAAAAAAAAAAATTTTATAACGGCACCTAGTATTAGGGTTTAGTACAAAAAGCAGTCAACTGACAATGCATTTTCCCATAACATGGGGGTTTAGAATTCATGTGTCAATGATAGTTTGTATATTTGCAATAATTATACTATTTCTGGTCAGTGCATTCATAGTATATCATATACAATTTCATGTCGTGTAGTAGAGACCTCTTCTTTCTGATACATAGAGATACATTACAGAAGGATTTAGCATTAATGATAAATTGAAGGATTATAGATTGAGAGGTTTTTTTCAGGTCATTTGTTTCCTCTCTTCTTTGTCATATCTCTGTGGTTCTTCCCCAAAATACCATATCTCTCACATATTTATTTTATGTGGTTTGACATTACATTAAAAATAAAACCACTGAAATAAATGACCAAGATGTTATTGCCAGGTTGTTCTGAATCTGTGACTTATGTTTGACCACATCTTTACGAATTTTTAAAACAGAAATACCTATATTAAAACTACTAAACAAAATTTGAAAAAACAACCAACAATAAACTAAGCCCCAAACCAAAAACACCACTCCTCCACACATCAAAACCTGGTTTAATGCTATAAAAACAATAATGGAAACGGTTTCAGCTGTTTCCATAAGG
>JANHGN010001804.1:0-34634 GCA_024605025.1 Megaceryle maxima
TCACCTCCCAGTCTGTACTGGTGTACTTTATTATTCTTCCCCAGATGCAGGACTCTGCACTTATCCCTGTTAAACCTGTTTCAAGGTTGCTAAACCAAACTCACACATCAGTAAAGCCGTATTTTGGGTTATCCCTAGAGCACTTTCTCTACAGCAGGAGTGGTTTTCTCTGCAGACACTGCAGCAGTGCTGCAGGAGTCTGCTTCTGCTAGAGAAGAAAAAGATTTATATAGCTTATGTAGGTAAACTGCATGCTGATGGAAATCCTGCCTGAAAGGGCTCTCCAGTGCCAGGCCAGTTCACCAGTCCAGTGTGGGTCAAGGCAGCTCCAGTCACAGAGGATCAGAGCTGAAAATGTAACAGAATCCCTCCAATATTTATCTTGGGCTTACATGGTAGAAAGGGTCCTTTAGGGTCCGGAAATCTGAAATGTGTTTGCTGGTGGTTTTAATGATCTCATTCATAATTTCATTGCTGGAGTCCCACTTATTTTCTGTAAACTTCTTATAGATTGGCTAAAAAACAAAACAAAACAAAACAAAACAAAACAAAACAAATCTGCTTAGTTCCTTCAAAACAAATTCTATGCACACATATATTTAGCATTTCTGTATGTACAGTA
Source organism: Megaceryle maxima (assembly GCA_024605025.1). Taxonomy (NCBI): domain Eukaryota; kingdom Metazoa; phylum Chordata; class Aves; order Coraciiformes; family Cerylidae; genus Megaceryle; species Megaceryle maxima. The sequence continues at coordinate 623 of JANHGN010001804.1, forward strand.
TTCTACATAGCGACAGTGTGGTGTGCAGTCCTGTGCAGGGATGTGTGACGATGACTTATAGGGGCAAGGTGGACTGTATTGGGTTTGTGCCCCCTTCTTGGTTTCTCATGGTGAAGAAGACTGATGGCTTGAAATCCTCATACTGGATATGCTTTTTTTATTTCCACATTTTTAATAATTTGTCCAAACCATCTTGTCTGATTAGAGAATTATGGAACCATCAGGAAAAAAAAAAAAAAAATTAATATGAGATGCTTTCAATCACAATTTTGCTTGCCACAGTTAATAAAGATGAAAATATAAAAAGTGTCCCTGCTCTGTCAGAAGCCTTCCAAAAGGTTATACAGAGGAAGCAGAAAAGATTGTGGCTGAACATTCCCGACTCCTATGCTTTCTCCTCCACTACACTTTCTTAACTTAAAAAGCTTGTATTATTCATATGAAAAAGATTAAAAAAAGAAGAAAAAACTGCCTTTCAGACCATCTTTATGAAGAAGGCAAAACGCTGTGTAATTGCATTTCATGTCATTTGTGATTGCTTCCTACAGGTTGAGTGTAAACACTTACAGGTTGAGGCTCTCCCTGCTGCAGCAGTTAGATGTGATCAGCACATTTTATGTTCCTCAGCACACGCATGCTTATGTTGCTGCGCCCCTTTTGCCTGCAGGTTTGAGGACCAGCTCAGAGAGGTGAGATTGAGCTTCCTGGCAGCAATGCAAGTTAGGACTGATGCTGAGAGCTGACCTGACCCAGACCCCTTCTGAACTTTTCTGCACTTGAATCAGAGATTTGGGCAAATGATAAGTCAGGAGAACATGCTCAGCACCAGCACAGGTTGAGCCATGGGGGCAGGAGGGTGTGGAGTGTGGATCTGGTACCTTTAGCTGGACAAACAGCTGTTGGAGCAGCACGTCAAAGACGCTGTTTTCAATGTCACCGAGAGTACTGAGGATACTGGCTTTATTGTCATTCTTTTCTGCCATGTTCTTCTCTGCATAGTCTCTGCAAGGAAATATAAGCCAGGTCAGAATAATCTGTCCTCAAAAGAGAGGGAGAAATTCAGAGGTGTCCAAACCTTCTTCTTCCCATTCTGGAGTACTTCCCCTCTATCAAACTATTATTCATTGCCTGCAGAGGAAGGAGCAAAGCCTTTTCTTTTGGACCCTTACCTAAAATTCCAGCAGTTGTTAATATTTGCAATCAGTATAGGCTTGTAGTATCTGTGCTTCTTGCTTTTCTCCTTAAAGTCTTCAAAAGCATCCTTGTAGCTGGAGGAGAGACGGGAAGAGAAGAGGGGGGTGAGTGCATGCCCGGTGCGGCCCTGCCCGCCCTGCTGCCCGGCATTGCCTCACCACACCTTTTCAGGAAGGCTGGCAGCTCCTGCCACAGGCGCCGTGACAGCTCCTCGCCCACTGCTGCGCTGATGTCCTTGGCTCGCTTCTGGCCGCTGTACATACTCTAACAAACAAACCAGATTTATTTTAAATGCTGCCAGCTCCAAAAAGGCCAGGTTCACTGGTTAAAACGGCTACAGATCCTTAACCGTGGTAGCTGCACCCAGCTCTCCTTCATCCCCTGCTGCACCTGAACCAGGGACTGTGCAGAGCAGCTATACTTATTTGGTGTGTTCAAGCTGATTTTGAACTCCATTTTCAAATGGGGAGAGAGGCGAAGAAGAAAGAAGCATTAAAGAAAGCCTATAAATAGCTGAGAAAGTGGGGAAAGTGACACTTGTTTTTTTTGCTTTTTTTTCTGAATGTCATATGATTGCATTAAAACCAAACAATTTAAACACAACAACCTCAATATATGAAAGGGTCATTTTTAAAAAATAAAATCTCCTAATCCTCTGCAGCCAGAGTAAGGAGAGCGTTGAACATGGGGAAAGGCCCTGAGCACTTAGAGCAGCTCTGCTGGGGTGCAAGCAGGACAATAGCACCATGCTGCTTCCTTGCTCTGCTGAACCTCTCTTGTCTCTCTGCTGTTACATTAGCCAGTGACAAATGGCTTGTCATCAACTGGGGATGCATAAGAGACTGCACAGGAGAAATGAAGGCAGCTTTCATGCCTGTTTCATGCTTATGGAGTAGTTGGGTCTCCAGCACATGGTAGACCAGGACCATGCCAGACAATGGGTTTGGCCTCCCTTGTACCACCCACCTCTACTATTGCCCTGCACAAGCAGCTTGGCCTTTTCCTTTTCTGCATTGACCACAGATGGTCTCAAATCTTAAATACATGCAGGATGCAATTGTTTATTTTAAATATATATCTGTATTACCTGGATAACAAATATTGCTAGTAGCTCACTCTGAAAATGCCCATTTAGTTTCTCTGGTTCTTTGTCTTCTTTCCATCTTTGGATTTCTTTATCTAAACATTTGCTCAGTGAACTTTTGATAGTAGCCTTTAGGGGAGGAAGAAGAACAGCATTTACCACAAAGTGGACATAGCAGTTTCTGCCTTATACAGGTTTTACTTGCCCACCCATCATTTGTCTGGCTCAGGAGACTTTTTCTTCAGTCCTCACTGAGAAATAAAGGCTCTTTGTTATGACACACCACTTATGGCATCAAGGACAACCTCTCATAAAACCCTCCCATGCAATAGTGAGTTAACATTTCACAGCAGCAATGAAGATCAAGATCTACGTCCCTGCCTGTAACACCACCACATCGTGGTGATCTGGAGGGCAGAGGAGGGGAGTGGTGAGTTGGAAAGTTGCAGGCAGCTATGCATGCTAGAGCCCAAATTCCTCCAGCCACCCACTGCTTGTGTGTCACACTTGGTGCTAGTCTCTGGGCTTGGTTTTGCAAGCCCTTTTCACGAGCATTTCTGATGTCTTAGGATCACAGGAAAGTGAAGGGAAATGTTCTCAGGTTTTCTCTGCTTTGAACTCTCCGGTGCACAAAGTTTTGGACATGGTCTGTATGGTGGCTGTCATATATTTCTGATCTCCAAGTGCTTTGTCTGTGCCCTTTGCAGCTCTCACACCCACCTCTCATATGCAAACCATCACAGGCTACAGCTAAACATGGAACTTGTAATTTTCCAGGAATTCCAGCTCAAAGCCAAAAGCACTAAGCTATGGGAGTACTGTAAAAGCTGCTTCCTGTTTCCATTAAGGCAAGAGTGATCCAAAAACCAGAGTAACCATTATTTTCTGCAAACCAGGTGATTCTCCATCAAAGAAACAGATTTTTAAAGACCAGACCTGAATGCTTTGTGAGCACCCAAGGTCTGGCAGCACTGCGGAGACCAGAAGGAATTCTGAATCCATCATCAGCAGGAAGGAGCATAAATTCCTCTGGGGATTTAACTGACAACTGGAAAGATACCCATAAAGGTTTGCTGTTGGATTTTTCCCCATCTTCCTACCACAAGACTTGCAAGAAGAGAGCAGTTCTTTTCTGATGGCTCCCAGGGCCAAGCAGAAGTTTGCTCTGCAAGTCCCATCAAGTAGAAATCTGTCTCCCAAAAGAAACAAAAGCATTCTTGCTTTCGCTTCTCTCTGGAAGGGTGTGTGGCTCACAGGTGTGTATGTGCAGGACAAGTCAGGGGTCCTCTGAAGAGTCATAAGGGAGCAGTAAAGAGAAGAGGAGGGACTGGAGACATTCTCACCTCTTCACTGTCAAGGTATTTCTTTTCAAGCTCTTTGCTCAGACTTGATGGCAAAAGGCTTCCAAGCTTAACTTTTTCCAACTCCTTGGCTAAAACATGATCTTTTCTCATATCTCTGGAATGAAAAAGCCAAACAATCACATTTTCCAAGGGCAGTGTAATTGAAGCCAGCTGTTGACGTAAATCAATAACACTACTTGAGACTTTTTGAGTGAAAAAACAGATGGAAATGTACATTGTACTTAGTCCAGACAGGACTTAGAGAAGGTGCCTGGGGAGGAACCTGTGAGAGTGGATCCCTGAGCAACCTCGAGGAATGGAGTCATGTTCTGCCAAGCTCTTGAGCACCAGCCACTGTGCTATGGTGGGAATGGGGGACCTGAAGCAAGCATGAGTCTAGCCCTCTCCTTCAACATCTCTCCTTCAATCTAGAGAGTTGATCAGATGAAAAGCTGTCATTCTGTGTCTAGTTGGAACAGAGTGGGCAGTTTCATACCCTGCTGTGATGCTGGCTGAGCTGGGTGCTCCTGAGCAGCTTCGAGGGAAGGGATCTGCCAGCTGTGGGAGGCTCAAGCCAGCACTTGGGGGGCAGCTGATTTGGAAGTGGCCTCTCCTTCTGGAGCTACAGGGAATAACCCTGGACATCACCTGAGTCCCCTGTTTGCACATCACCCAGCTCCACATGGGTACACTGCTGTGCTTCCTACACACGGGCTGTTTCTGATTTGACACAGGAAGCTGAGTCCAGGCTGCTGTGCAACCTTCCTCCTCCTCTTCTTCCTCACTGCTCCCTTTGCAGCCAGCCATGGAGAGAGGTGGTCCCTCAGCAGACACTTGGACATGGACTCTGGGAACACCACACAGAAGATCCACTGCCACAGCCAATACTATTCCCAGCACCAAGCTCCACTGCTCTGGCTGAGCCCTGTTCCTCACAGCTACTAATTTTCAAAAACATGCTGGTTCAGGCCCAAATATCCTGACCTAGAGTACAGCCTGGCTTTGGAAAATTTCCAGGATCAACACTGACTCATTATGCTCTGTCACTGAAACATGAGAAGAAAAAAGTGGAGGTGAAGGTTGAATGACTTCAGAACAGCAGAAGAAACACTACTGGTGTATTTACTGTTTTTCACCTAAGAAATGACTGCCCCCAATTCTCCATCCAGAATTATAAACCACAACAAGCAATATTTTCAACTCTATAACATACAGGGCTTGTGAGAATGAAGTATACTCCTTGGCTGATGGTGTCTTCTCACAGGGGTGCACCCTTTGGTCTCCTAACTGGGAGGAGGGCATAGACCTAAGCAACATCCTCCATGGCCAGGATAATTGCATCTCAGGTTGTTCTATTTATTAGCTGCCCTCCAGTCCAGAGGACTGAAATTTCCAAATTTTCCAAGAATTAGTTCAGGTCTGCAACTGGAATAGAGATCAGGGTAATGAACCTACCCAATTTACTGCACAAGTGAAACCCTAAACATCTGTGTGCATGTCTGTTGCCCAGAGGCCTGAATGGTAGAGTCAGCCTCTGGTTTACAGATGAGTGAGTAGCCTTGAGCATGTCCCTTCTGGCTGTCCTGGGCAGCTTTTATATGAGCAAAATGCCAGTGACACCAGAACCTAGCCAGGTGCCAGGCTGCATTGTAGTGATACCAATTCATAAACCAAGCAAATGCCTGGCTTGCAGCCAGTGAACCTGTGTTGATCACCAGGGGTAAACGTGTAAAAGCCTCACTTACTTTGGATAAATGTTGTGCACCCATGAGAGGAGAAGGTAAATATCCTTGTCTTCTAGGTGAGACTCAGCATTTTTCTTGGCCTGGGAGGCAAAATAATTATGGTAGAGTTCAGCATATGTGCTGAACACATTAAACTCAGGGGGATAAAGCTGCTTAATGTATTTTACAACTACTGTCAAATCTTCTTTCATTGTCTTTCCCATGTGCAGGAGGTTCTGGCCAACTGTAGAGAGGTTCTCAGTTCTAGGAGTACGGCTTGTGTCTTTTATTCGAGTCTCTACTGACTCCTTTATTGTGGCCATCCAAAGCTCTCTCCATTTTCTAGGTCTAAATTGCATGTTTTGGTCAGGTGGATTCTCTGACATGTAGTTCTGATCTTCTTTCTCTTGCTCTTTTAGTGCCTCTATTGCCTGCTGCAGCAGTTCTGGGTTTGTTTTTGCTAGCAGTATGGAGTCTTTCAAGGTGCTGAAGACTTTGTGCTTCAGAACTTCGTGGACAGACTCAATGTCTTGCTGACTGATGTTCAGTCCCTCGTCACTTTTGCTAGACAGGGTCTTCTCCAGGACAATGAGAAGCTGCGTGGCATCGCAAAGCTTTTGCTCTTCAAGGAGATCCATGACTTGTTTGACTGTTGAAAAAAAAAGAACAGCCCTTCTTTACCCAATAGAGAAGATTTAAATTTCTGTTTTATAAAAAGTGATGGCTCTGGAATACTTTATTAAAAAATGTTTATATTTCTGTAATGTAGATCTTAGGTTCTTTCACCATGTAGAAAATTTTTCTGTTTATTTAAAGATCATATTATTTCTGGCTTGTCTCTAACTGGGGCAATGGAAATTTGAATACTCATCTTCAATGTGTTACATATGGACAGCTATTCATGAGGCACCTATACTTTTTCAAAAATTTATATCTGTGTAGTTTTATTTATTTATTTATTTATTTTCTTCCTTCCCGTTGATATGACCTCAAGTCAGAAGCATGGTTTCAGAAAAGGAAAGATGTAGCTAAATAAGATGTGATAGAGGAAATACCACTTGGGTTTTCCAGAAATAGGTTGGCACAATCTGACCTGTGAAATTTTTTGGAGGACACCTTTAGTAGGCAAGGTAAATACAATTAAACTGCCTTTTCTGAACTGCGCACAGTTACTTGATACAGTGAAACCCAGGAAATTAGTAGTTAAAATAGAGAAGTTATATCACAAAATATGTTTTGTTAGGTGTGTAAGTCTTGCATGGCAAACCCTGGGTGGAGAAAGCTTACAGTATTCTTGAAACTCATCTTGCTACATATTCTCCTTAGGGACTTCAGCACAAAAGCTGGGAGTGCCCTGTTGGTATCTACTGATTTCACAAATCTCAGAGACATTATCAAAGCTCAGGGCTTGGTGTATTATACAGGAGCAGCGGGGTAACTTGAATAGGAAATAGGCTGAAATTTAATAGCACAAAGTGTAAGATACAAATTCAATAGAACAAAAGTTACTTAGCAACAAACAGGATTTTCTGCTGCAAGCTGGATGTGAATCAGCTTGAGACTGAGGAGGAGAGATGCCTGGAGAATTAGTAAATCATTGCTGTGAGAAGATGCCTAAAATGTCAGATAGGACTCCAGGCTGCATCCAGTGAAGAATATCCAGCTGCGATAGGAAAAGAGTAACATTGTACCAGGCACTGGTGGTATCCCATCTGGAGTATTTTCTGCAATTTTGGTTGCTTTATTTCAAAGAAAGACATTGGAAATGGGGCGATGCAGCAGTAAGAATGAAGGGCCTGTTTTTAGTAGACTCAGTTCATTTATCTGAGCATATTCAAGGCCAAAACAGAAACCCACCAGTAAGGGAAAACATTTGACACATAGAGAAAGAGATGCCAATTAGCCAGGTAAAGACATGCCTGGCAATGAGATAATTTGTACTAAACTGGTGAGAACTTGTAAGAGCCCCCAGTAAAGGAAGTAGGACTAAAATATGAACCTATTTTAAGGCTTGCTAAGTTTATGAATTAGGTAACAAGATATGACACCTGAGATGGCAAGTGAGCCTTGGAAGTGCCAAGGGGCACTTTCCTTTCCAGTTCTGGGTTTCTCTGAGCAGGTATTTTTCTACCTCTCTAAGCACCCTGCAGGGATATTGCATGCAAGTGGAGGAGCTGTAAGTTTATATATCAGGAAAGAGCTACACATGTTGCTCACTGTTGTCTCTGAGGGGAAAGGAGGTTTCACAGGGTGGTGGTTTCATGGAGGAACAAAGCAGAGAAATATGTCTCAGTTTCTTTCCCACCCACAGACCTCTTTACCCCTCATGAGAGGCAGAAATAAATTTTGTTTGGACAGAAAACCTGCAAACTGGCAGTTCATCAAGGAGTGTGCTCTTGGTACCAAAGGACTACGACTTGAGGACATGTCTCCCTCAGCCCATGACCAAGTCATTTCAATCTGTTGGTGGACAATCCTCCACCTTGTGCAGCCCCTCTAGAGGTAACTATGGCTCATGAGGTGGTGCAAGGAGGATGGAGTAGTACTTACCACTGGGTGGCTTGATCTTTTTAATTTTCTTAAGTGCACTTGTAAGGATTCCTTTTATTCTTTTCTTCACCTTTTCAGGGCTGTCCCCAGCAGATATGCAGCTCTCATTGCTCGTGATGGAAGATGCACGTGAGGGTCTGCAGGCTGCCTCTGGCCTTTCACTTATTTTCTCCGGGTCCCTGGACCAGATGTCATCTCCAGAAGGTTCAGGACAGGAAGGCACTTGCTGAGCTACTGATGTTGAAGGGTTTTCAAGACTGTTAGCACCAATGCAACCCTCTGATCCATTGCGTATTCCAATAGGACCACTTTGGAAAAAAGGTAACATTTTCATCATTTTCCTTCTAGCCTGTAAATTTCAGAAAGAGCCAGTCAGATTATAAAAGTTTGCATAAAAATTACCATGGTACTATGTGGCAAGATGTATCCCCATTAAAAATACATAATTCTGGAATTAGCTGTCCCAGTGTGGGCACTGTGGTGTGAGCACAGCTCAGTAGGACAGCTCCTGAGCTACGTCACCTCAGGTAGCTGAGAGGATGAAAGCAGCTCTCTGGTCTAATAAATAACTTGGAGAAAATCAATGAGTGATTTTAAGGGTGATTCAGATGTCATGATTTGAGACCTTAAGCTTGCCTGGATACAGGAGAGCAGGGCTTTCCCATGGGATTCTGTGGGAGCACAGATGCGAGCATGGATGCTGTAAATGAATGATATGGGTGGATGGGAGCAGGGTTCCTGTGTCTGTTCAAAGTAATCACAAAACTCCAATACTTCTATATGGCATCAAGATTAATTCCCATCTTCTTCAGGGCCTGTTTCTGGTGATCTCTCATCCTCTGGCTGAAGATCTCTTTGTGAAGCACCCATGTAGCTTATTGCACACCGAGTTTGCAAGAACAGCATGAAAATGAGATGTGGCTACCAAGCCAGGTATGCATCAGTCTTTGCTGAGCAAAAGTCCTGCTGGTTTGTGTCCCCATTTAAGTCAGTAATAAAATTCTTAGCTCTGTTGAGGACAGCTCCCAGAGAAGGTGGCTGAAAGTTCAGAAACACGGGGGAAGTGAAAAACATGGGTGAGAGGTGGGAAGCAGAGCAGTATCCCCTGACACGAGCATTATGAGGATTGTCACTTCAGGTCCAAAATTCCCCATCAGAAACATGACTTCAATGCTTTACCTGCTGCCTGCATCCCTGTAGTGGCAGAAGCAAGTCTGGGGATGCATTCAGACCCTTCAAACCCATTCACAGTCTACATAATCTCATTTTCAAAATGGTCCCAGGGTGACTGCAGCATCCCAAGACAAGGCAACTCCAGTGCAACTTGTTGTAACTTCAGTGTGACTTGTTGGGTGTTTTCAAATACCTGGGAGCAATTAGCCCCATCTATTTATGTTGAAATGTGGGGTTGTAGTGAGGGCCATGGCTTATGCAGAAAGAAATACTAGTGAAATGGGGTAGTGGATGGGGGAAGGTTCTGATAGCAGGGACTAAGCATACTGGACTTTTCCCAGAGCTGCTAAATGAAACTGGTGCCAGTGACCAGGGCTGCTGCATGTCCAGAGCAGCCCTCACCTGTCTGAGGGGGAAGCAGGAACACAGCACGAGGATCGAATAGGGGTGGTTTAGCCTTGTTTAAACAGACATTACCCTGCCAAAGTCCTGCTCTACCACAAACACTCCTATGCTACAAATAATTCATGATAGGAATTTCTTATTATAACAATGTCTATTTAGAATTTATATTTAGAATTATTTATGTACATGTGTAATTTAATATATTGGTATACATTTATTTGCATAATTATATTCATTTATGTAATTACTATAATTATGTAATTATTGTAAATAGATGAAGTGACTCGCAGCTTCCCAACCTTATTCTAACAACACTTTTTTTTGAAGTTACATTCTGGGAAATCAGTGTCCTTCTGCATGTACAACTCTCAGGCAAGCTTTGGCTTACTTGTACTATATAAGGGCAGAGTAATTAGGCTTTAAATAAAAGAAGAATTTGGCTTCAGTTATAAGTCCACAGTGTGGTGAACTTCAAATACCCTTGTTAAGTTTGTAGTGTAGATATGTATCATGCTGATACAAACCGTGATACGCATTTCTGGGCAAACTGGTTTGAAGACTGTGGCTTTTTTGTTTTAATTGTGATTCCTACTGGCTCCCAGCAGTTTTGAAGCATCAAGTTAGTGGTAGTGGTTGGGTGGTATAGAAAGCAGTTAGAGCTTGGGAAGGCTGAAAGCTTTCCTTCCCTATGCTTTGGCTGCCAGGTCATGTTCAGAATTAGTAATTCTATTGCTTTTAAAAAACAATGAAGATGAAAACTCATTCGGGAAGAAGAGAAAGGAATGCCTGTGTGCATGATCTGGCTGGCTCTCAGTGACCAGTGGTCACTGGTGGTCTGTGACCTGGGGCAAAGTGCTAAGCTGAACCTAAGGTGCTGCTACAGCTGAACAGGACAGCACAGGATGGCAGTGGCTGCCAGAGGCATCAGGTCACTGTGTTGGGTCACTGCTCAGTGGAGCTCTTGTACCCCAGGGCTGCATGTCCAGTCTCGTGGGCAAGCAAACAGGCCCCAAGCACCAGAGCTGCCATGGCTAAAGCTATGCACGTACCTCTTCACCTAGCACACTTACTAGGCATGGAGGCAGGGAGAAAAGCCCCAGCTCTGACTCCTCTGGTCAGGATGCTCCATTAGAATACTAAAAATGGTGAGAAAGAGCTCATTTTTCTTACATTTCCATTGCAAACCAGTATCTTTTTTACAAGTGTTTAGGACTTTCCTAATTTTTGTAGGGCTATTTTCCTAGCCTGCATTTCCCAATACAATGCTGTGTTTAGATTAATTCTGCCAAATCCCTTTCTTGCTGTTTGTTCAAGTGCAGAGTCAGATGAGTCCTTTTTCTCTCTCTTATTACTTGAAACAAAGCATTTATTGTTCCCTTATATTTTGGTTTTTATATGAAGAAAGTACCTCTCCCTTTCCTATAGCCAAAGATGACTTTCAGAGTATTTGGGTTTGATGAATGATGATCAGAAAGGTGGCTTTCAAAATGGTTTTGCTTCTTCTTCAATACTAAGAATGTCATGTATTTTTGAAAGCCATTCAAATGACACTTCACATAAAAAGAGTCTATAAGGGAAAGATTAAGCTGGTTGAAAGCTTAGTTTTTAACTGCCGGCAGAACTTCATCCTGGTAATGCTCCTAAAGGGGCAGGTGTGGGGGCTGGTGATGCCTGGGAGTGAAGCAGTTCTCGGCACTTACTGCTGGGGGCTGTAGCCTGGGTGAGCCCCTGCTGTCCCTCAGAAGAGTGCACCAATTTAGCATCTGCAGCACATCCCTATGCCCTGACCTGCCTAAAAAAGTCCCACAGCCAAGAGGAGAAATCAGTTCCAGCATTTTTGGCCAGCAGCTGCACACCAGCAGCATGACAACTGTTGGCAATACTGGCATGTCAGGGTGGGTTTTTTGAACTTGAACTAATAAACATTAAAGGATTTAAGCATCTGAGTAAAGCTGTCAATGCAATAGCTCACTCACATTTGGTCAGCTTGAACACTTGCCCAGTGTTTATCATTTTGCCGCTGCTGGTTTGCATATGTTTGTATCTGAAGAAGGAAATACCAGTTCTGCCTTGAAATTCTGCATCAGTCACTTACAGGAAGTGGTACCAAAACCTCCCCCTCCATCTCTTTATCATTAGATGGACAAGCACTTATTGTAAGAAACACCTATAAGAAACTTATAGAAAAAAAAAACAAAAACAACACTTTGAACAATAAAACACTCAGCTAAAAGGATGTGGCACTGGTTATGGCTGGAGGTCATGGGCAGCAGATGCAGTGTCAGCACTGCTCTTCATCTCCTCCTGGCTTGGATGGCCATGGGCTGCTCTTGTATGCCTGTACTTTGCTCACAAATCAAAGCTTGTTAAAACTCCAGCAGGCTCCTAATTATTTTAGCATTTAACACTTTGGGAAATGAATCATTTCCCAGGCTCGGAGCTCAAATTCAGGTCTTGGGAAATGTAATGATTTAAGGTCAAGACTTGACATAGATCCCAACTCATTATAATTACTAATTTACTGTTAATTTACTCTTATCATCTTCATCATCACCATCATTATTATTTATGTGGCACTATAGTTTCTGCCAGGGCTCCAATTATATTTTACATAGTATATTCAGCTTACAGTTTCCAACCAAGGGAGCAGAACAACTCCCATAGCATCTTCTGCTACAGTATATAAAGGCCTTGTACCTGGACATCAGGGGCCAGAGAGGGACCCAGTGAGCTCTCCACATGACACATACCCCGAGGCTGGAGCTTTTCCAGCGTGGGCAACAAGGACCAAGGAAACATCTGGAGCAGAGCCACAAGACAGAAGGACACAAACTGGACTCTCTCTGGGCATGGTGGCTTCCTGTTATTTCCTTTTCCTCCCTGAAGGAAACAGATTTCATGCTGCACAATTAGGAATGAGCTCATTTGCAAGGGGCAGCTTATGGCACACCCAGAGAGCACTCAGGGGAAGTGATTTACAAATCACCCCTACTCTGAAATTTATTGCTGATCTTTTTCTTGACTTCTTTTTCCTGCGCTGCTGCCAATATTAACAAGCATTTGTTTGGATTTTTAGTCCTCTTCAGCCTGATGACATCCTAGGTCACAGGGATTTATATCTTGGTTTAGCGGAAATCCCCTGCTTTCCCAAAGCCTCTCAGAAATCCAGAGTTATTTAGCAAAGTTTGTTCTCTGCATTCGAATCAGCTTTTTCTCCCCCCACTCATTCCCTGAGGAAGTGGGGTCACCCTTGCATCAGGTCAAACCACCTTTTGAAGCAGTAAAGCAGTGCAGCCAGTCTGACTTTAGTGATTCTCAGACTATGCGATGACACCTAAATAAGCTGCTAATAAATGAAAGCAAAGAGTCTTTGTAGATGCCAGCTCAAATTTTGCAAGTTGGGAAGCCCTCCTAGGAGGTGTTTTTTTTTCCCACTACTTGCTGTTAGCTGCACTGGTGCTGGATGGGGACATGGCAAAGCTGGGAATCCAACTTGGCTTTGCCTGGGAAATCACAGTCCACAGAGAAGCTGGGCCACCAACAGCCCCACCCTGAAATATTACTGTGCTGCCCAAATCCATGCTCCTGTCCACAGACCCCTTTGTGACCCCCACCACCCCATGTAGTCTAGCACCATCCTGATGGTGGCCAAGTTCTGCTTTTAATGGGATCAAAACCTATGCCTCCAGTAAAGAAGTCAATGCAGGAGCAGAGCCTCCCCAGGGGACTGAACCCATGTGCCTTAGCAGTACTGGGCACTTCCGTGGGGTTGGGGGTGATGGGGAGCCAAGAATCCTAAGGTAATGGCAGTGGCAGACCAGGCAGAGGATCCCAGGGCATCTCACCTGGTGTGAGATGCTTTAAACCAGCATTAAACTGTGTTACCACCTGTCTGGGGAACAGTGCAGATAAAGCTACACAGCACCTCAGTCATTTTTAAATGAGAAATTGCTTTCCTTGTATTAATGAATCACAACTGAAAACCATCCTGTAAACCAGCATCTCCTGTTCTTAATGAGAATCTTTGAAACAGTGAAAGACAAGAGAAAGTTACACATAGATATTGTTACTGAGAAAAAGCAATGCAATATGCTCCTTCTTCTTCTTGCTTCAGATCTGGGCAGTCTAATTTTAAACTGTTGCCACTGAAAGAGAAAACAGCTCTTCTGTCTAGGATTCTGTTTTCCTATTACTATTCCAAAAGCCAAATCCTGCATTCAGGTCTGGAGTTTGAAAAGTTCACTGCTAGAGCTAACTGAGAAGATACACAAATTCCCTGGGAGCCAGACCTAGAGGTCCCAGAGCACTCACTCTGCCAGCACTTCCAGAGTCTTTGGTTTTCCAGACCTCTTTTCACAGACAGGGCAACTGAAACAAATCCAAACTTGAGTTTTCCAAAGCTTTCTGCTTCCATTCACTTGTCTCTATCAGAACTGGCAAGCCTAAAAGTCCCTCAAGCAGAGGTAGGCAGTTGAATGCTTTGGAAAATGACCGTTTCTTTCTGCTCTGAACTTGGGTGTGATGGCAAGGGACTGTGGCTTGCTTCTAGATCAGCCATATGCTCCAGTCACAGAAAGTCTTCTCCTTACTTTGCAGCAGCTTCATGAAGAAATCTGGCCTTAAACACGAATCAAGATCCTAACCCTGAGGTTGAGCCCTTCAATTTGTGCCTGAGGGGCTGATGTGGTGGATGTGGGGTGGCTGCTCAAGGATAGGAGGGAATTTTGACAGGCTTTTCAGTGCTCTGGGAAAAGGCAGGACCTAGGAGCAGTGGGACTTCCCTGACTAGGAAAAAAATATTCACAAAACAGATAACATAGAAATGCAGAAATATGCCAGCTTGGCACAGTGACCCTGGCAGGGCACAAGGGCTTCCCAGGACCATACAGGATCCAGGCACTGAAATGGTGTTTCTCAAGTGCAGCTGGGCTGACTGAATCATAATCCAATTATATTCCTGTGATTTGTGAGAAAACCACTTCCTTCTGGACAAAGAGGAGGGGATGGGAAATGCCATGCTGAATTTGGATCGCAGTGCCTGATCTGGATTAGGGATGCTTTGGTGTCCAAGACCTATGTCCGGATTTTGGGGAGAGATTGGATTGGGGGGGAGGCGTTGTGTGTGGAAGGGGGAGAGTAACAGGAGTCTCTGCTCGCAGCCTATGTTCATGCCCTTAAATCTAGGGGATGAGCAACAGAAATCGTACCCAGCTGTCATAATGCCATTGCCAGACACATATTTTTGCGGTCCCCAGCCCTGGGTTGTGTCTGTAGCCGCTGTTCTTCTCGCAGTAGTTTAATTTATTCTCTGTGCTGGTAATTACAAGGTGGGGCTCAAATCTGTCACTTTGTCCAGGCATCCATCCTTTAGCACTTCCACTTATTCTTCCCCTCTCTCAGACACAACCGAGACCCTTCGCTAGCCTTGCAACAAGCGAGCCGGGAGGGACCGAGAGAGGGAGAGAGAGAGAGGGAGGCGGAGGCGCGAGAGAAGCGGGGAGACAGCGGCCCTGCGAGGAAGGGGAAAGCCCCGAGTTCCGCAGCACGGACAGGCGGCACGAAGGACTTACTCTGCTGCGGGTCCCGGGCGGGCTGGCTGGCGAGGCGGCGACGGTTGCGGAGCCTCGGGGCAGCCCAGCTATAAGGGGAGGGCGCGGAGGCGGAGACCCGTCCGCGCAGGCAGCCCGGTGTCTGGGAAACTCCGGCTGCGCCTCCCCTCCCAAAGTGGGCTGAAGCCAAAGGGAAGCGAGAAATCCCCGTCCAGGGTGAAGAAGTCCCTGACGAGGGGGGATGGTTGGCCCCGGTGGTGACGGCCTCTGCCCCGGGTTGATCCCTGCAGAGGAGCTGAGCCCCAGTATCGTGTTCTGATGGAGTGGTGGATGGGGCACGGGGCCACCCTGGTCTCACTGCCCCGAGGGTTTGTAGATATGATGTGTCCCATTGCAGGCTTGGAAACCCACCGTTAGAGAAGGAGCAGGTGCCTCCAAAAGCTCTGCTCCCTGAGGAGGGCATTGCTGCAGATGTGCTGGCAGGGAAGGGGTGTGTGCCTGAATGCACAGCCTGGTGTATCAGGGTCCTGCATCATGCCTGAGAGCACAGCCTGGCATATTGGGGTCTTGCGTCATGATTAAGTGCACAGCCTCTTGTATCAGGGCCCTGGATCGTGCCCAAGGTGAAGTGCCTTCCCCAGAGCAGGGCTCATTGTACTCACAGAAGACAGTAATAACAAGCACCTTCAGTGTTGAGTTCCTGCCTAGAGACCAGGAGACACAGGCTTTCTTCTCCACCCCAAAGCCTCTTGAACCTGTACCTTCCACTTCCAGAAGGGACATTTATCTTTCTGATTTCTGTCCCTTATTTCCTAGGCACCTTCATCCCTGGCCGCGGAGATGTGGTGAGCCCATTACACAGGGAGATCATGTGTGCTGCTGTGGCAGGAGATGGCTGGAGGACAGCCAGGGGATACCTGGGTGACAGCAATGGCTGTGGGGGGCCATTGCAGAGGGTCTGTGAAGGCTGCCAGGGCTGTGCTGGCCTTTGCATAGGTAGTAGAGCATCTTCTGCACCCACCTGGGTGATATCTGGGCTGTAGCAGCTGCCCTGCAGATAGAAAACCAAAATATTGTGGTCCTGCAGAGCCTACCTCCTCTCTCCTTTCCTATGAAGCTTCTGTTGGGCAGGGAGTGTGACAGGCAGCTGATCCCAGTGCCTGGTTACTGTGCCTGGCATGTGCCAGCTTTGTATCTGACAGCCGTGATCTAATGCAAAATGCAAAAAAAATGGTCCAGAGACTTAAAAGTCCATGTCAACCATGAGATTTCATGGTGCTGCTGTGGGCACCAGCACATCACTCAGTGCTTGTGTGGCTGCACAACTTTTGGGGGTGCTATACCGGTCCAGCATGGGGGCACTCCCAGTAGCAGATGTAGTCTGGGGCCAATGACTGTGCTGGAAGGAGGTGCCTGGCTGAGTGGATACTCCACTGGAGAGCAGGTGCTTCTCCTGGTCTGTCCCTTTTGTCAAGCATCCTGCCGGGGCTGCTGTTTTCTTCTCTGGGGCTTTCTCCCCACAAAGACCATGGTAGCCAGGCAAAAAATGTGTGTGTCCCCCCCAGTGTCTGCCAAAACAGGAAGCAGAAACAGAGGAGCTGCCCTGATGGGCAAGCCCATGGTCTGCAGTCTTTGTAAAACTTTAATTCATGTCAAGCCAGACTATGGCTGATCTGGGCAGAGGGTTCCTCTCTGGGATTGCCTCAGGGTTGGGTCCTCTCACTGCTTGACAACTGGTGGCCAGAAACAACCATCGCCGTGGGACAGAAATTCTGGGTACCACATCGGTCTGAAAATCACTGGAAACATGAAACTGCACAAGATTTGGCCCTGAAGTGCAGTAACTTTCTCTGTGCTTCATCACCTCTTCCAAGGGCAACGTGAAGGAGAGAGGCAAGGTTTTCCATCCACGGTTACAGACAGTTTTGGGTCAGCAAAGTGCAGCTGGAGGCAACCTTGACGCTGCTTCTAATGACCTTTCTGTGCAAGAGGCTAAGGGATGTGGTTCCTGGGAGGTACTGGGAAGACTGGTGTGGCCTGAGCGTTACACACACATGTAGCTCTGGGCATGGCTGGGCAGACAGCATTCATGGCTGTCTGAAAGCAGAGAATGCTGTTCTGGATTCAGGGTGGACATTGGGGCGGGTTTGCTTCTCACCTCCTTGGTTATGTGATCTCTGCAGGATGCAGGGGTGTCTGTCCCCAGCTGTGATATGAGTCTGTAGGGGGAAGCTGAATAGTGACACATGTCTCACACCCACTGAAATCTCTCTTTAAATATTCAGGGGTCTTTGCACCAGGCTCAGCAACAGTGCTACTGGTTTAGGAGACCAATGTCTCATCCTCAGCTTACCGCAGGAGGTCTTGACTGTAGGAGACTCTTGCAGCAAATGATGTGAGAAATCCAGGGGATTATGACTAACTTCCAGAATCATATCATCATTAAGGTTGAAAACCACCTCCTACCCAACTCCTCCATGATCACTAGGCCATGTCCTGAAGTACCACATCCACCCACTTTTTTAACACCTGCAGGGATGGCAACTCCACCACTTCCCTTTGCAGCCTGTTCCAATGCTTATCTACTCTTTTGGTAAAGAAATTCTTCCTAATATCTAACCTGAACTTCCCTTGGCACAACTTGTGGCCATTTCCTCTTGTCCTGTCATTAGTTACTAGGGAGAAGAGGCCAACACCGGCCTCACTACAACCTCCTTTCAGGTAGCTGTAGAGAGCAATAAGGTCTCCTCTCAGCCTCCTCTTCTTCAGGCTAAACAATCCCAGCTCACTCAGCCTCTCCTCATAAGATGTGTTCTCGAATCCCCACACCAGCTTCATTGCCCTTCTCTATACCTGCTTGAGCACCTCAGTTACTTTCTTATACTGTGGTGCCCAAAACTGGACACAGTACTAAAGGTGTGGCCTCACCAGTGCTGAGTACAGGGGCATGATCATTTCCTCCTGCTGGACACGCTATTTCTAATACAGGCCAGGATGCCATTGACATTCATGTTCATATGCTGGCTCATATTCATCTGTGTGTCAGCCAACACCCCTGGGCCAAGCAGCTTTCCAGCCACTCTTCCCCAAGCCTGTAGCATTGCCTGGGGTTGTGACTGAAATGCAGGACCTGGCACTTGGCCTTGTTAAACCTCATACAGTTGGCCTCAGCCCATTGATCCAAACTGTCCAGATCCCTCTGCAGAGCCTTCCTACCCTCAAGCAGATTGACAATCACGCTTAATGTCATGTCTGCAAACTTGCTGAGGGTGCACTCAATCCACTCATCAGATCATTGATAAAGACATTGAACAAGACCAGCCCCAGCACTGAGCCCTGGAGAACACCACTTCTGACCAGCCGCCAACTGGATTTAACTCCATTCTCTACAGCTCTCTGGGCCCACCTGGCCAGCCAGTTTTTAACCCAGAGAAGAGTATGCCTGTCCAAACCATGGGCTACCAGCTTCTCCAGCAGATTGCTGTGGGAGATGGTGCCAAAGGCTTTACTAAAGTCCAAGCATACAATGTCCACAGCCTTTCCATTATCCACTAGGAGTGTCACCTGGTCATAGACCAAGATCAGGTTGGTCAAACAGGACCTGCCCTTCATGAACCCATGTTGGCTGGGCCTGATCCCAGGGTTGCCAATTGCCATGTGAGCTCACTCAAGATGAACCTCTCCATAATCTTCCCTGGTCAGGAAGATTAGGAAGGTCAGGCTGACAGGCCTGTAGTTGCCCAGTTCCTCCTTCCATCCCTTCTTGTAGCTAGGTGTCATACTGGTAAGCCTCCAGTCAGCTGGGACCTCTCCTGTTGACCAGGACTGCTGAAAAATGGTGGAGAGTGGCTTGGCAAACTCCTCCAACAGGTCCCTCAGTATTCTTGTGTGACTCTCATCAGCTCCATAATCTTGTGGGTGTCCAGGTAGCATAGCAGGTCATTAACCACTTCCTTCTGGATTATGAAGGTATTATTCTATTATTGCTCTCCATCCCTGTCTTCCAGTTCAGGGGAATGAATACCCTAAGGATATCTGGTCTGACTATTAAAGACTATAGGCAAAGACGGCATCAGCCTTTTCCTTATCCTTGGTGTCAATGTTCCCCTTCACATCCAATATGGGATGGAGATTCTCCTCAGCTCTCTTTTTGTTGTTAATGTATTTGTTAAAACACTTTTATTATCTCATACAGCAGTGGCCAGACTGAGTTCTAGCTCAGCTTTTGCCTTCTTAATGCTCTTTCTGCATGACCTAACTAGATCCCTGTACTCTTCTTGAGTAGCCTGCCCCTTCTTCCAAAGGCAGTAAACTCTCCTCTTTTGCCTTAGTCCCAGCAAAAGCTCCGTGTTCAGCCAGGCTGGTTGTTTCCCTGACTAGTTTGTCTTATGGCACATGGGGACATCCTTCTCCTGTGTCTCTTAGAGTTCTTTCTTGAAAAATGTCCAGCCCTCCTGGACCCCTTTGCCCTTCAGGACCATCTCCTAAGGGACTCTCTCAACCAGTGACCTGAACAGGACAAAGTCTGCCCTCCTCAACTCCTTGGTAGCAGTTTTGCTGACCTCCCTCCCTATTTTACCAAGCATGGAGAACACTATTGCTTCATGGTCCTTAAGCCCACGACAGCCACCCACCATCTTTCTCTGTTAGTAAACAGCAGGTCTCGTGAGGCACCTTTCCTGGTGGGCTTACTTACCGGCTGAGTCAGGAAGTTCTCTTCCACACACTCCAAGAACCTCTTGGACTGTTTCCTCTTTGATGTGTTTTATTTCCAGCAGATGTCTGGTAAGTTGAAGACCCCCATGAGAACAAGGGCTGTCAATTTTGAGACTTCTGCCAGTTCCCTGTAGAACACTTCATCAAACCCTTCATCCTGGTTGGGTGGTCTTTAACAGACTCTCAACAGGATATCTGCCTTGTTGGCCTTCCCCCTCATCCTTACCCAGAAACATTTGACCAAACCATCACAGTGACTGAGTTCTACACAGTCAAAACACTCTCTAACATACAGAGCCACCCCACCTCCTCTTCCTCCCTGCCTATCCCTTCTGAAAAACTTATAGCCATCCATTACAGTGCGCCAGTCATGAGAGTCATGTACCTGTGTGCTGGTTTTGGCTGGGGTAGAGTTAATTTTCTTCATAGTACCTTGTATGGGGCTGTGTTTTGATTTGTGATTGTAACAGTGTTGATAACACAGGGGTGTTTTTGTTATTGCTGAGCAGTGCTTACACAGAGTCAAGGCCTTTTCTGCTCCTCACCCCACCCCCCCAGTGAGTAGACTGGGGGTCCACAAGAAGCTGAGGGGACACAGCTGGGACAGCTGATCCCAACTGACCAAAGAGACATTCCATACCATATGATGTCATGCTCAGCATACAAAGCTAGGTGAAGAAGGAGGAAAGGGGAGGATATTCAGAGTGATGGTGTTTGTCTTTCTCAGTAACTATTACGTGTGATGGAGCCCTGCTTTCCTGAAGACCTGTCTGCTGATGGAAAATGGTGAATGAATTCTTTGTTTTGTTTTGTTTACATGTGCAGCTTTTGCATTACCTATTAAACTGTCTTTATCTCAACCCATGAGTTTTCTCACTTTTACTCTTCTGATTTTTTCCATTATCCCACTAGGGTGGAGGGACCGAGCAGCTGTGTGGGGCTTAGTTGGCTACTGGGGTTAAACCACAACAACATGATATATTTCTCCACTGCAACCTATACTTAAAAGCAAGATGTACTTCAGAGATTCATAACCTAAATTTGCAGATGCTTCCTTAAATGTGAACAGCAAATTTGTATGGTATTATTCACCTCTTCTGTATTGAGCATCAAAGACTCTCATGAGCAGTTCTTATATCCAAATTTAACTGGGCATGTGTCCATAAAAGGGACATCCTCTACTAAAAAAAAAAAAAAAAAAAAAGTTGTGAATCCTTTGCACTAGACAGTCAAACATTTGTCTTACCTGTAAAAATGAAGAGACTATAAACAAGAGATATTGATAAGGAGACTATTTTTGAAGCAAAGTTTTAATTTCCTCTTCCAGCTGTTATACTTTGTTGCCAGACAAAGGTGTGTCAAAAAAGCAGACTGTTCTGAGGGTAAAGGTTTACTTCCTGGAATCCATCGTTTGAATATGATTATTCATTGAATGGTATTTGAGATTTTTGTTCGAGCTTGTTTTAATCACCTTTATTACCAGACAGGGGAACTCCTAGTTTTCCTGTGGGTTTTTCCATGAGCTCAACTCCTTTGTACTAAGTAATTCCAGATGTGCATGTTTCAGTAATAGAAAAGCAGCATCTCTGGGTGCAGGTGGCTGGCAGCAGCCCTGTGGTTGAGCAGGTGCCACCCTGTGACCTTCTGCTGGGGATGTGGGGAACATCTCCTGGAGCTGGTGGGGCACACAAAAAAGCAGACCTGACCAAAGTAGAACTTGACAATGTCAGAAATTGCTCTCAGTGTGGAGGTCTACTGGAAAGCTAGGGTCAAGTAATGTCCAGCAGCTTTTCCACATGGGATGGAGGATGGGGTGTGCAGCAGCTCAGTGAAAGGGATGGGGAAGGATACCACCATGGCAGCTGACCTCCCTGCAGCGCTGAGGGAGGCACGTGAAAGAGTGTGTGACTGAGAACCACATCTGCTGTGCCTGGAACTGCTCATAGCTGGTTGCTTCACTGCTCCTGTGCACAGCAATACCTCTTTTATTTCTGCTTACTGTGGGATATTTTGATAGAACTGGGAGTATGTGCAAACAGGGGTAACAGGAGAATTTGGGGTACTTATTAAACTGTGGGGTAAAAGACCAAAAGGTCACACCATCCACATTTATCAATCTCTCTCTAGAAGTTTATAAAGTTTGGGGTCAGTGAAAGGGCTGAAAGTTTGCATTCAGAAGACCGAGTCAGCTCTGCGGGCCAGAGCAATGGCAGCTGGGTTGTGAGGGGCCACAGCTCCTCTTCCTGAGTGAAGGGGCATGGCAGGTCAGTAAGCTGTGGAGGAACTTGCTGGCTCAAAAGGCACTGTTACTGATCAGCATCTGAGGCAAAGCAGCTAGTGAGAGGTCTAGAGGAGATGGATCCATCTCTCAAGACTGTTTTGCATTTTAACTCAAACCACTCAGGTCACAAAAGTATTGCTTGGATGGTGTGCTCACCAAATTATGTTATTTCTGACTGATTGAAGTGTCTTCCTCTCCAGTATTCCTGACTGCAAGTAAGAGAAACAAGAGCTCTTTTTCTTCATCAGCGACCAGAGTCAGAGAGCTGTGATGATATACCCAAATATTGGCCTTAGAGCATAAGAACAGCGGATTTGTGAATGGCAGCATCAGAACATGGGAAATGGGAGGTGAGGGGACATGAGTTCAACATGCAGATTGTGTCACACAGTACTAACCACTGTGGGAAAAGTTCCTGTGACAAGTGATGACTGCTTCATGTAAAAGACATAAGTAGGTAGTGGTGAGCAAAAAGGGAGGACCCAGAACTTCTCCTCCCAGTCAATATCCGAAATCACTTGGATGTTCTGTTTCCTCTTGCAGTTTCTCTATGCATCAAACTCACAGGTTGCAGCTAAATGGACTTCTTCTAGATGTCCCAGGGCCCAGCCTCAATGGGTGAGTGGAGATCACATCCTGGGATGCAAGTCCATAACCTTTTGGGCTGACAGGACTGTTGTTTCTATCCAGTCTAAGACACAGTGAGATGACAGGATATAAACTAGCATTTTTCCTCTTATTTCATGAACTACTTCCCAACTTTATTTTCATTTGAGCCCCACAACCCTTGAAAATTACATATTTGCAATGAATTCTTTGTCTGTAGATATGTTAAGTTACATGGTTTTAAGTACAACATCTCTTGGCTTTCAAAAAGGTCACAGAAATACACGGAGACTGGTCTCTGCTGTCTTTGAAGCCTACTAAGTTCTTCTAAAGCACTCCTTGTGCAGGTCATATTTTGGGATAGGTGAGGAGAAGACTTGCCTCACATCTGTAATAGCTCAGTCTTAGTTTAAAAGGAACCACCAAGCTGGTGAATAATAGTAATATCTTACTGGCCAAAAGCAACACCTAAACCCAGCACCTTAGTACCAAACAATATGGAATTTTTTTTAAGTATAGAAGGACTCACCCAAACTGGTGTTTTCAGATCCAAAAATTTCCCTTACTCCTGCAAAATCCTTTGTCCTTTCCAACATGGACCCTATTGCCACAGCAAACACCTTCCCTTGTGAGAAGATTGATCTGCTCAGGCTTTGCTGAATCTAGATGTGAAAGCCAAGCGGGATGATCTTCACCAACCATATTCATCAGCAACAGCCAGTGCCACATATCTTCATCCTTCTGTCATGTTTCCGTCTTCCTTCCCTTCATCCCCAAATGACAATGTTATTACCCAAGTCTATTTGAGGCAAGTTGGTGTTGGAGGTTTGACCCACAGCAGAGCTGTGATTTGGTAGCATCAAAAGTGTGAACCCTTTTTTAGAACTTTGCTGTCAGCAGTACAAACCTCACATGGTACTAGTTTTCCCCTGAACCAAACAAACCATACAGAGCTTTCCTGAGTTTGGTTTTCTACTGACATCAAAAATCCTACACTCCTGAGTAATGAACTAGGAATTCAAATCTGACAGGAATGTCCTAGACCTTCATCAAAGGAAGGGCTTGTGTGCAAGCGTGGTCTGTATCCCCACCCTGATATTTCTGCTGGAGGAGTGGTCCATAGCTGAGGTTGATTACACCTTCACTATGATATTTCTGGTGGAAGAGGCATCTGTCTCTGAGGCCGCTCTGGCACCCTCCCCCTAATATTTGTGTGAGGGTGGTGTGCATTTTTGAGGTTGCCTTGCCACTCTCTACCTGACATGGAGACTGGAGGAAGGGTCTATATTGGAGGTTTTTGGCTGGGCCCAGCTGTTCCTGACATGCTCATAGTGGGTAGGAGATATCATGTGTTGGAAGTGAAGTCCCCATGTCCTGACAGCCCTGTCAGCTAGACATTCCCAGTTTGCTATCCCTGGACCTTCAATCAAGCAGCTTTGTACCCTGGGATAAATGGAGGTAGTGATACTGTCCCTGTGTTTGGAGATACTTTCAGACTGATGGGCATCCTCAACATCTGCCACATAGTGACCTGGGGAGGAGTGGCAGGTGCTAAGAGGATGTAGCTTTTTCACCTGAAGAAAAGTAGAAGAGGTTTTTTTTGCAGTGTGGAAGTCCAGTCATCTCAGCACAACTCACTCCAGAGGAGTGGGAACTCATGATTCCTGCCATCCTGCTCCAATCAGGAAACAGAGGGCATGTTGTGGGGTCGCAGTACTGGGCTCAGGTCTGGGACAGGGCTGAATAAGGGGCCTGGAGCAGATCTGCAAGAACTCTGGTCTGGGGCAATTGCAGGGTGTGTGAGGGGTGGAGGTGTGGTGGGGTGGGTGACATCTGCCTGTACCATAAATATTCTGGGAAACACCACTGCTTTAGAGAAGCCTCAGAGACCATCTGACAGAAAAGCACCATGTTTTTTTGAGGTACTCTAGAACTTGCTACCCCACAGTTCTTCTTTAGTTTTCCCAGCTTACTCTTGCTTCTTTATCTAACACTGCTTCTCTGTTTCCAGCTTCCTAATGCCCTTGCAGGAGGGGGCGTGGGGCAGCATGAAGACACAAGGACCAGTTCCTTGTAAAGCTAGAAAAGCAGAGTGTGCATGCTTGCAAGATGCATGCTGTTTTTCTCAAAGTGCTCCTGCATTAAAAAGGGGGTCACTAAGATGGAGCTGCTTTTGATTTGGTTGCACTCAAAGGCTGGCACAGCAAATGGGAACTGTCTTACCAGTTAAGCTACTAGAAATGGTGCAAGAAGCCACATCCTGGGCAACATTAGACATCCACACACTCCACAATGTGGCTTGGTGCTCCCAACTGTGATAGCCCAACTGTGTTGTGCAGCACAGGGCTGGGCTACCCATCTCCTGGTCCTGATGTGTCTGCTCTGCAGCGTCACATCTTGAATACAAGAACCAAGCTCAAGATTAACACTTGCACTGGGCTGCCTGTAAGTTGAGTGACCCTTAACAGCCACCACAAAACAAGCTTTGTCAGCTGCCAGCTGAACCCTGGCACTGCCCAAACCACATTGCAGCAGCCGGAGCTTCTTCAGCTGTGTCAGCAGAGCTGCTGGAATACTTGCTGCCCATGGGACAAATGTGCACATCCATGTTTCAAAGCCAGGTCCAGGGCACACCTGTACTCATTAGTACTCAGCTCATGGGTCCTTCCCAGACACTGACAACTGTGCTTGGGCTGTCACACAGCTTGTGTGTGGGGGGTGGGAGGACTAATTTTAGATCAGGGAATGAAACATGGATCCCAAAGGTCACTGGACGGGACTAAATCCCGGCTGGCCCTTATGGTGGTATCAGCATCATGTTTAGACCTGTCGTGACTGATCAGGATGTCTTTCCACTGCAGTTGTTTTCCCCCAGCCCAGGCACCTTCCTTGTCCCAGGACTCACTGCCTTGGGGCATCTCTTTTTGCTCAGCAGGAGAGGCTGCCCATGAACTCCCCATCACCACATGGTGGAAAGTACAGGGGAAAACTTGTGGGAAACTGCAAAAGCAGTACTTCTTTTTGAGGTCTTGAAAGCAAGACACCAAGAAGTTCTTCAGTTTTGAACTTCCTTTTGGGTCCTCAAGGTTTGCCCATTGCTGTTCCTGGGCTCTCTCCTGCTGGGTTATCCTTGTGTGTCCAAGCAAATTCAGGCTTGGTGAGTGGCACAGGGGAAAGTTTCCAGGGAAAATCCAAGTGGCTGTGACGGCTCAATAGCCTGTGTTTCAAACGCTCTGACTCAGGAAGGAACTCATCACTTATCATGCACTGTTGCAATCAACAAAGTTGTTCTTATCAAATTTACCAGCAGTAAAGAGAGGCTCTTCATCTCCTTGTAAATAGTGGCATATTCCTGAATGAGATTTACAGACCTCCCGAGGACTGAAATTCCCACTGACCTTTTAATAAAATATTCTTCTTTCCTCAACAAACTTATGAGGAAACCTGCTGTTTTTTCAGGACAATAATCTTTTTCCTTGACCCCTTCCCACCCTGGCAGAGCCTGCACTGCTGGACTGGGTAAGATGCTTTGTACATATTTGCTCTCCCGGGAGTTGTTGCAATAACACAGCAGCCAGACATGAATCCTTCCTCAACCACTTCAGCATCAGGCAAGGTTGTCATAGTATTTGTAACATCCCCTTTATAAAAAAGAGGAACAGCTCTAAAGAAAGTAATTATGAGTGATGGATATGAAAACCAATATTGCAATGCCTATGTAAAGTCATTATTTTGGATACAGTGTTTAAAGGTAATCTCTCTGTATTCACTTTAACTCCATCAGGTTTCTATCTGCTTACATTAGGAAGAAGCAGCTTCACTTCTAAGAGGTTGACAGGGCTATTACATGTATTAAAACTTATTTTTAACTATGGAAAATAACCTTCCTTTGACAATTCCATTTGGTACACCCTATGCAAGCATTTTCCCAGAAACAGAGCCATAACATCAACAATGCAATTCATTTTTCATGTTGTGACTAAAACAATGGCATCTAAATCCACACACCAAGGCCCAAGGTTAACTGATTGTGGAGACATCACAGTTGTTGTTTGCAATGGATTCTGAATAACTCTGTGAAATTGAACAATACTGCTGTGAGTTTTGCTGCCTGTCTGTAGGCAGCTTTGTTAACTCAAGATTTTCTCCTACTCTGGATGTTTAATAGAACAAATCCAGGCATCCATTCAAGTATTCCTGCTTTGTTGCAAGCCAAACAAATCCTTTTAATTTTTATTAATTCATGCAGAAGAGGCAACTTTGATCTGTTTCAGTATTTAATCACTTGCAAAAGGCATTTTGATGGAAACAAGAAATCTTGGACCCAAGGGTTGGGGCCAAAAGCGGAGGAAATAGTGTGTTCAGGTTCAGCTCCCTTCCTGTGGACAGTGCTGACATGTCACATGTGGGACTCCACCCCAGGGGCTCCTGGGATGTGCTCTCTTGACATGGCATACACAGACTTTGCTGCAATGCCAAGTGCCACTGTGCCAAGGGCATGTCCATCCTCGGAGGGTGCTACAGCTGCTCTGAGATGCTGGCCAGCACTGCAAGTACAGGATCCTCAAAGGTGGCTTTTTTCCTTGCACAAAATAAGTTGAAATTTAGACCACAGCTTGGTATAATCCCATGGTGATATTTTTTTCTTGTACCAGGGCTGAACTTGGTTTTGTGCTGTTTGGTAGTGAAGAAATGAGAAAAAGTCATATGGTTAACAAAAAAATGAAAAAAAGAGTCATTTTTTTCAGATAAAACAGAGTTTCAGAGAGTGATGTGATGCCATAAGACTGCACATCCACTCTTACTGCCAGAGGCCCTTCTGAGATAGGTGGAGATGCAGGACCAGAGCTGTGTGGGTGCTTCCTTTCCCAGGGCCATCATCTCCTGCTGGGCCAGGTCTCCTGAGCCAGAATGTTGTCTCTCGTGTCCTTCAGCAGCCACAAGCAATCATGTGTCCAACTAACAGCGTTGTCCCTGAGCTTGCTGGGAGAACTTCTTACCATGGGCAAATAGAACCTGGCCCTTGGGTTGTTATTTCTTTCAATGTGTCTCCTTGAAGACAGTGCGTGTGTCATCCCAGGGAATGATTTTGTTTCAGAGGGTGACTAATGGCTGCTTAGCAAGAGCAGACACAGGATGGATTCAGCCTTGAAATCACTGAAGGAAAGAGGCAGTGTGGGCTTTTGCTTGTGCTTTGGAGGGCTCAAGGCCTATTCATTTAAAGGGATTTCAAGATGAAAGCTTGTGTAATGCATCCTTGTGCTGTATTGAGGCTGCAAGGGGAAGGTGATGGTCCATGTGTGCAAGTGATGTGCTTTTGGAGACAAAAGGCACCAGCTTTTTTGGCCTTACTTCTCCTAATGAATCCCTGATGATTAATTCCATGATTGCCTCTTATCTACTCAATAAGCTTCTGTTCACAGAACCGTTCCTTCAGGAAATATTTTTTTCCTGAGTTTTGGAAAAAGTATCGTAAAGTTGTGAGCTCAGGATGACAGACTTTTATGATTACTTTGTTTTCCTTTAATTTTAATTCTGGGATTACCCATGATGAGTGTCAGAAGAAAGTGCTGTTGCATATGTGCATGTGAATGCAAGAGAAATTCCCTGGTCTTGTTCTGTCTGCTAGCACTATGGGCCATCGAGGATGCAGCTCCTTATTGTAGGTCAGCATCTGAAAGTAAAACAGCCCCCTGGGGCTGGTTGTGGCTCCATGGGCCCTTGCATCACTACAGTCCTAAAGAGCCACAGCATCAGTGTCACCATGTGTTATCAGCCTGTGTTACCAGCCTGGTGGCTCGGGTCACCAACACACTCCTGCTCCTGTGCCTGTGCAGTGACACAGCACTGCTGAAAGGGACTCAGCACGCCTGTCCTCATTGCAGAATAGGACCAGCCACTCCAGCACTTCTCTCACAGATACCTGTCTGGCCTGCTGCTAAATGCTGCTGACGGCATACAAGCCATGCTGTCCTCAGTGCTTCAGCCCCATCAGCACTTGCATCTGCTTGCTGTAGCAGAAGTTTGTTTCTCCATACCTGACTCCTCCAGAAAATGGAGCCAAAAAATAGCAATTTTTTTGACTGACTGGAAGAATATTTTTGTGTCTGTGCTCTTTGCCTTCCTTAGAAGTACTTTTTTAGTCCATAGACAGAAAAGAAGAGACATAAAAATGTTAAGCAAACCTGTTTTGAATGCAGTTTGTGACTTCATTACTGTTTTCTGGGATTTCTTCTGATTATCAACATCTTTCTTCCAGCTGCAGTTTGCCAGCCCCGTTCCAGGGGCTGAGTGCAGCTGAAGGATAGCTTGGCAAGCTGTATAACCACCCTTTTCTGCCTTGATTTGATTTTTCTGTGCTTGCATAACATTGTTCAGAAAAAAGCAGTTCTGTCTTGCCTGATGCCAGTCTCCCCACAGTCCTGGGAACCAAGACATGATCCTGCATAATGAAGCCCATGGCAACTCCCCAGCCCCACATTCATTATGGAGCTCAGGCTACAGACCTACTCATGCTGCCAAGCACAGTTTCATGCATGGCCAAACATAAACTATGCCTGGTGAGACATCTTGGGACTTAGGTGCTCATCTTTGATCTGCCATTCACTTTTTCTGTCTCATTTAGCAAGAGGTATAATCTCTGTGCAGCTAACACAGAAAGTCTTACACAGGAATTTTGTGAATCTCACTCAGGTAGTATCAAGATGGCAAACCTACTACAACAACCTTTTCCTGAAGGCTTTTCTGCTTTACATGTTACTCCTTTTCTGGGATAATGTATTTGAACGACGTGATGTGCATTTACAAATAGAAATGGAGAGCACTACCTTTGAAGGGTGTTAGAGGATATTTGCAGTGCTCTCTGTGACAGGTACGAATACAGGGAGGCAAAGTTCACATTTGCTCAGTGTCCTCAGGAAATAGTTATGTGGCTGTGAGACTAGAGGAAGTTCTTGTAGTTCTTTAAAAATTAATCTTAATCCACTTTTTCCAGGCATGAATTTACATCAGTCTTTACCTTATCCCAGTACTGTCTTATTATTGTAATAGTAATAGCAAATAGTTGAGATGTGCTATGTCCAATAAATTCTTTAGCAATCTGGCTGATCTATTGCACGGGTTTTATGGGAGAGGTGGGCTAATCCCAGTGTTAATGTTATGCCATCAATAGTAGTATTATATAAAATTGTCCTTAAGGGTTGGAAGTGCACAGTGATGCTGAGCAGAGCACTCATGTTATCCATCCAGTGCCTGAAGAACCAAAATGACTGGCTTCGGAGCAGTAAACCAAATGTGACGATATTTCACAGAGAAATATGCAAAATAGAGAAGATAAATGTTTGCTAAACACTGGTACTTTGAGAACTGTGATATATAATTACCAAAGTAATAAAGCCTAAAACTAAAGCAGCTTTACTTTTCGGCCACCCCTGAGATAATAACGTCCTGGCACCTCTTTTTCTGCCAGCCCTGTTTGCTGGGTGATGTCAGGCCACATTGCCAAGCTCATAAAGTGGATGTAATACTTCCAATCTACTTCTCAATGAACATCTTTAATATTTTAACTCAATTGAGAGCTCTTTGCTGAAAGATACCATGGGGCTGGGAGCTAAACATTATAGTCCTGGTGCACTAGAAGGCTTTTCCTGGAATATTTTGACTGATTGAATAGTATCCTCAGTTTAGGGACAGCCTCCTGTGCTTTCCTGCAATGTCTTGGTACGGTTCCTTTCTTGCCTGGAGTGAGACTGTTTTCCTTATCTCCCTTCCAGGAAAGGAAACTTCACTGAGGGAAACTGCTGAAACAATTGTACTTGAAGGCCAGTCTTCAAGTACAGTCTTCAAGTCTACAAGGCTGCCAAACCCCAGCCCATGGACCATGCTGGCTTCAGGCTGCAGGCTGTTCCTTTGGACAGAGAGTACTGAAAACACTGCTTTTCACCCCAAAACAGAAACAAACAGTATTGTGAAACAGCAGAGACCTCTGAAATAAATAAAGTATCAGTAACCACCTACACAGTGCTGTGAACTGTGCCATATCCACCCCCTGAAATGCAGCGTTCACCCCGATAAGCTAAATCTGGGGAGAGATTGGCTCTTCCATTTAGCTGGGTACTTCTGAGAAAGCCTTATTCCCTGGAGGATGTATCTGCACTTGGTAACTTGAGACCTCCATGGTAAAAGTGATCTGTGCCTCCTGGTGGGGAATGTAACTGTGTGATGGGGTAGGAGTAGGGCTCATTGTGGAAACCATAAGGAAATAACAAACAGAGGGAATTAACAGGGTAATAAGTGAGCTCCTTGGCATTTTCCTTCAAGAGCAACATATTCCAGAATAAAAGCCCTGGGAGGCCTTTCTTCTCTTTTATTGGAATATGAAATATGGTTCTAATGAATGCTGGGTGTTTCACAGAAGACAGCTGGACAGCAGCAGCTCATTTTGGAGAGCACAGCCCTTCCTCCCTCCTTGCTCAGGTGCCTCCAGGATCTGCTCTTGCAGCCCAGACAGAGCATCCTCCTGCCTCAGGTGGGACCACTGCTCCCAGTCTGCACTGGCGTTCCATCTCTGCTTGCATGGGTATTGTGGCAGGACTGGGACTGAACTGTAGTCTTGCCCTAATGGGGTTAACCAAAACCTGGTTTGCTCAAGAGCAAGCAGCAGGAGAGCTGCAACTCCCAGAGGAAGCAGGCTGTGCTCCTGCCGTTGGCTCACAGGATCCAAGTGTCCCATGAGAGGCTGTGACAAAACACAGCCACTGTGCCCAGCTTTCCTCCGTGACTTCAGGGTAGCAACTTGCTTTTATTAGAAAATGGAAGCTGAGTGCCTTATCTAATCCCAGGGCCAGGCAGCTGAAGCCTGGGGAAAGGCAGCTGCTTTGTGGAGAGACTGCCAGTAAAATAAGATTGACAACCCAGTATACTTTTAATGCTCTTGGGAAAATTTATGTGCTGCAGATTCCTTGTGTGAGGTGCATACAGGGCAGAGGGAAATTCCTGATGCACAAAAACTTCCACTAAGGATTTAGTGTCTCAAATCCTGCACTCCTCTGAAAATCCAGTATTAGATGTCTCGGACTGGTGCAAAAGTTGAAAGACCCTTTTTATCTCCCCCACTTAACGCTTTTGACATTGACTGAAAACCTCTTGGCACTGACACCCTTGCCTTCTGGGACAGAGAAAGGGGGCTCCAAAGTGTTCCTGAGCTCTGCACACCTAACAGGAGTTGCCAAACATATTTTACTTCTCCTTCTTCATAGGAAACACAGTGAGTCACCAAGCTGAGGATTTGCAGGAACTGTTGTGAGCTGTATGGAAGAATGATGTAGGGCAGAAAATTCCTCCCAGGATTTCCTGCCTCCAGCTCTCAATTTCTACATGATATTCTAAAATCATCTTTAGATAAACACCTTATCTTGACTGTGGAGGTAGTAAGTCTACCTTAGAAAAAATTCATATGAGGACTGTGAATTAAAGATGCACTCTGCATTTCTTATCCTTCAGAACAGCTCACTTGGCCTGGCACCAGCAGGCTGCTCACACAGGCTGAAATTTATACTGGTGCAAACTGGAGCAAAGGAAATGAAAGAGTCTCGCTACTGATGCTCTAAGCCTTGCAGCAGACAAATTAGTGTTCAGTGCTATGCCATGTCCACATTTATCACATTAACTGATAGATTGTAAACATGTCTCTGTACAGAGTCTTGGAATTCCTGTGGAGAGCAACCTAAAGGATAAATTGGATTAAATAAAATCAGATTTGTACAGCTGTAGGCTGCTGGATGTCTCTTTTAGTGTCCCCTGCAGATGCTGGATATAATGCTTTGGATCTTCCATGGAGTTAACATGTAGTGTTCCATCAGTGGGGTGATGCTGGTTTACACCAGATGAGAATCCAATCTGTAGCACTATTCCTGTCCACCTCACCTTAGGTCTACCACATCCGTGCCCAAAGCACTGCCCCTTGGTTGCTCAGGGACACTAATTATGAAGGAGGCTCTTGCTCTGCTGCTGTATAATTATGCAACACACAGTTCAAGCCTTAATATAGCTCTGAGTGAACTCCTTTTGGTTTTCTTCTGTTCTCTGAAAAGAGACTCAGTCCTGGATCAAACAGGAGCAGACTCTGCAATAAAATCTGTATTGAACACAGGGCAGATGCAGTGCCTGGGCTGGATTTTCTGCCCAGGAGCTCTCACAGGAGGTTGCCTTTGGTTTCTGAACTCAGGGTAGCAAGTTTGGAAAATTACTCCTTTTCCCACAGCCATCAAAAAGTTTGATTTGCAGAGGAGAATGGCAGGGTAGCAGATTTTGGATCATGCTGTAGAGGTAGCACAGGAGGAGTGAGGATACTGACTGCTGTTTTGGTTCTGAATTAGAAGCAGCTGATGATCACCGGAGCATCAATTTCAGTGAAGAGTGTGCTGCCCTCCCCACCATCAGGGCTCTCCAGGGCATGGTAACTTTGCCGAAAAATTGCTGCTCTCCTAGTGCGCCCCAGCCCCCTCAGAGTGAGGACTGCCAGGATGTGCTCCTTCCTGAAGAAACCAAATGAGACCTTGCTCAGTCCCGACGAGCAAAACCAGCACAGATGTAAACAACCAACAGCCATGCTGGAGACAGAGTGAGGCCATGGCAAAGCACTGGAGAATGTCCCCTCACTGCACTGGAGGAGCTACCAGGATGAGGGTCTGCAGGCTGTGGAGGTACTGAGCCAGTGAGCATCAGCTTCTCTACCCTGTGCAGGTGGGACACCCTCCTGCTGCTGGTGCTTTGGGGAATTTCCTCCTCTGTCTCCACATGTACGTGACGTCTTTAGCAAGTTTTTCTGAGAGGCTGCAGACCTTTTATTTCATGATTACTTTGAGCTGAGTAATGGAAGTGCTAATATTTAGGAAGCTGCCAAGCACTAATTAGATTAGAGCTAGGAAAGCCAACTTGGAAACATACCCTCTTCCAGTAATCTTGGTATATACAAATTCAGCAACCTTGCCAAGATCACAGGGGAAGAATTAACAGAGGCCCGAACAGGAAACAATGCAGGTCCAGCAGGTTCCGCCTTGTTTTCCAAACTTAATCATTCAAAATAATATTACTCAATGATGGAAAGCCAGGAAATAGATCAACCAAGAGGATGAGCCTTAAAACCTGGCTTGGGTCCAAGGCTAATGAAGAGGATAAAAAGTACCACAAATCACAGCCTTTTCTGCCTGGAATTTTCTTTCCAAATAGCTAAGACTGACTAGCCAGCATTTCCCTCCCCCATCCTTCTCAGAACAGGCCCTGCCTTCTTTGTCAGTTTAGTTTGGCCAATAGGATTAAGCTGCTTTTTTTTTTTTTTTTTTTTTTTTTTTTTTTTTTTTTTTTTTTTTTTTTTTTTTTGTTTTTTC
>JANHGN010001804.1:44527-87443 GCA_024605025.1 Megaceryle maxima
TCCTTCCTTCCTTCCTTCCTTCCTTCCTTCCTTCCTTCCTTCCTTCCTTCCTTCCTTCCTTCCTTCCTTCCTTTTGATATTATTTAATTGAAATGACTCAACCCTTTGAGTGAGGAAAATTAATCCAAAGCCCTCCTGGATTTATTACCCTGTAGTCCCTAAAGCTAGTAGGCACTTTTGGGTTTTGTACTGTTTAAACTGGAGTGTCTGTCACTGCCTACAGCCTTCCGCAGCTGCCACAGCCCCGAAACAAAGTTGTTCTTTCAGCCAAGGGGTTTTTCTAACAAACCTTGTCTTTCTGCCTTTTTTCCCCCCTTTCTTCTTTCTAATCAAAGAAATTTAAGGACTTTAAAATCAGTTGCCTATTATGTTGCTGACACAATTGAC
Organism: Megaceryle maxima; assembly: GCA_024605025.1. NCBI lineage: Eukaryota > Metazoa > Chordata > Aves > Coraciiformes > Cerylidae > Megaceryle > Megaceryle maxima. The sequence continues at coordinate 44,915 of JANHGN010001804.1, forward strand.
AGCAGGTTTAATTTGCAGCTATAAGGCAGGCGGGAGAGCTAAAAGTTGTAATAAATGGCATTTTCTGCTCTAATGTGTTCTGCCAGTGCATGACTAACATAAATTATCACAGGAGGCGACACCTCCACCCCAGAAGGTAACGATCCAATTTCCCTGGAGCCAGAGACATCCCTCCATTCAGTGTCTCCCCCCCCCCGCCTCCCCCTTTGCTCCAGCTAATTAAATACCGTTTGAATATCAAAGGAGAGCGAGGAGTGGTAAAGGTTTTCCTCCACTTCTGGATGAACTTCCTTCTCCCACTTCTCTGTGACCTCCAGTCTCAGGATGTTTCCAAAATAGCTTTTGATTTTCTCCTAAATGTTAAATGTAGGAAGAAAACACACAGCTCATGATACCGAAGCAAGAATGAGTAAAGTGGCTCACTGTGTTTTGCTCTGTCAGCATGTGTGTAAGGCTCACGTATGTGGCAGGGAAAGGTGAGCAAAGGTCTTGCTTTAGTACCTGTTGCTCTACACAGGATCTTGGGAAATATCAGGAGCTGTGCTGTGTAGTGGCAAGGTACTCCCAAATCAAAGAGGAATCATTCTGCTGTCAGGGAAATACTGTGTCAGATGTTTGCTTGATTGTAAAGTCCTCCAGCTTGTGTAGTGTACAAGGTCAGGATTAAAGGTCAAACTTGTCCTTTCTGATGGTACAGCTGCTTGAGTAAGTAGCAGCCCTGTTCAGTCCTGGCTGATAAGTGAATTTTGTTGCTGGTGAAACAAAATGATCCTTCACCAGCATGATGGAGCAATACCAATTATATTCAGATGGGTACCTTAAGCTCACCTTGAGCAGTACACTGTTTCAGAAATAGTTTGCAAGAAAATGTCTGAGTCCTGCAAAGAGCAAGGAGTGTGTAGCCTTACACAGGGTCCTAGCCAAGGATGATGGCAGACAGACAACTGCAGAAGGGGGTTCCTAGGAGCTGAACCATGGGGACATCATCTGGTAGAGACATGTCCAAAGTTGTCTGTCTATAGCAAACCTCATATGTGCTGGAGGAAATCACATACTGTGAAAGTAACAGCTAAAATGCCTTTACATTTAGCTTTACAGTGCATTTGATGAAGCCTAGATATGACCTTTTGGTAAGCCTCTGCCATACCGTATGGGTCTACTACAGTCCTTTTGGCTCTGTGATCATCCAGGTTCAGGTCCGTGGCCTGCTGTGGTCCCTGAATTGCTGTTTGGGGCTTTTTGGCTTTGATTAAAGGCCATTCTGCATGATGCTGGTAGGATCCAGCACCTGGTGTGGCTAGAAACCACATTGCAGCCATCTAAGTCTTCTGCCTGGGAGGCTGGGGCTCCCTGGGGGGCATGTAGGGACAAGGTCAAAAGTCTCACCTTTGCAGAAGTGAGGTATCCTTCTTTCAGTCTATCCCAATCAGCTGGTGTTAACAGCAGGGACAGATTTTCTGTCTTAACTTCTGGTTTGAGGTCCGGGTGACCCAGAAAGAGTTCACTGGAAAGATTCAAATGAACAAATTATGTTGCCTTGGAGTGTGAGTATACTGATGGAAAATTCATGAGGCATGAGCTACATAATTATTAAGCCGTGAGAAATATACTTAAAGCTTAAATTGTGATGCTTGTTTTCAGGCTTTAACAAGAAAATCTTTCCTCGCTATTCAAAATCCTCATTATTCAAAATCAAAGTGATCTCAGGTTCCAGCCCACCTTAGAAATCTTGAGACTTCTGAGTTGTTTGGACATGAAAAGTGCTATGAGAATTTACTTTTTAAAATAAACAACCTGAAGCTGATTCATCTGACTACAAGCTTGTGAAATGCCTTTCTGGGTAATTCCTGTAGCAGTGTGTGGCTTTGGAGTTAGCTGATCTCCTTCGCTCCTCTCTGGTGTCACATCTTGGCTTGTGTTGGGCTGTTATTTTTCCCTGTCGGTTACCCCTAGCAAGGAGAGGTGGCAGATCAGGTTCTTGCCTGCGCAGGGCAGCCTCTGGAAGGCACTCCCATGCCTGGGACACGGGCCATGGCAGCACAGTTCCTCCACATATGGAAGCAGTGGGTGGATGTGCAGCTACAGCGTCTGACTGCAAAGTGCACTCAGCTGACACATGACTTCACCACTCACTTTCCTCTGGATTGCCGTGTAATCAGGCCAGATGATTAGCGGGGAAGCAGAGAAAGGGAGGGAGTGCTTGTGTTTCTCCCTCTGGGGTGAGAAACCCATTATTAGCCTGCACAGTTGAATGTGCTACCCTTGCAATCTGCCATGGACCGTGGAGGCATTGTATCTTTCAGGGTGATGAAGGTGGAGAGAAGAAAGAAGAAAATATTCATGCACTTGATGAATGTTGTATGTAAGCTGCAAACAGTCACTTGGTTGGTGGGGAACAGAGCTGTGATGTTCTACACACAGCCTGATCATTTGCCCAACCGCTGAAAAGGGTTCCCATTGCCAAATCAGCATCGAGCCCAAGGCTGGGTTTGGGTCCACCTGAGTATTGAACCCGTACAAGGTCAGATTGGTGCAGTGTGATTGCTTAGCAGAAAAAAAACTCAGCCTGCTGATAGTGTCCTGGAGTCAATGTTCCCACAGTCATGGTTCAGATTTCCTGGAGAGGTATATCTGCAAATGTGGAGCATTGCACAGCCCAGCAGCTGCTGGAGTCTGCTGCTCATTTAAAAGGACACCACAGATTTAAATACAAACTCTCTACCATGAATGAAAGAACTGTCTCAAATGTATATTTGAGTAGCTTGTTTCCCTCTCTTTCTTGTTTTTCCATTTGTTTAATTGTAGCATTGACAATGAGTTTGGGTGAGACAATTTCTTCTTTTTTAGGATGGGTCCCAAGAGGGGATGAAGTTCTTTTAGAATGGGAAAATCAAACAGCCTAACCCAGTGAGGTGACTGCAAGCAGTGCCCCAAACAGCCGCCAGCTCTCAAAAAGCTCTTTCACAGCAAGTAAGAGAAAAATTATGGGGGCACTTTTCTTTGGTGCAGAACCTGGCTGATGAAGCCCATTTCTTTCCCACTCTCCTGCAGTCTTGTGGTGCAGTACACTTCTCAGGAGCTGGGGACATGCTGGAATTTCCCTCCAGGTGAGATCAACAAGGACACATAAGGGAGAGAGAGGGACAAGGGGTGTGAGTGTCACTCCCATAGCGGTCCTGCCATAGCAGTGGTCAGCCAGTGCCGTGATGCTGTGGAGGTTACACACATGTCATCACAGCCACCACACTGTAAATGGGGTCTTAGGAGCAACTAGACAAGCTCTCAGAAGAAATCTGTTGAGGGCTGTTCAAAATAAAGTTCCTCTGTGGTGCAAACATCCCTGACCCAAAAGCTACCCCAGCCTAGCAGTTCTCTGGGCAAGTGTTGCTGCTGCTTGCCCTGCTCCACCACTGCCGTCTCCCTGTCCATTTTTGACCACTATTTGACTCAGTGTTGGTACTCCTGCCTTCACTCTCTCTTTTGTCTGTTTGAGGGGTGGCAATTGGTTTGGATTTGTCCCATCCTGGGATATCTGGTTCAATCCATTTCTGTAGATCTGCTCCTGGGCCAGACAGGATTTTGCTTTGGCATGGCTGTTTTTATGTGCTTACTAGCCCACACATCTCCTGTGGATGTTGCCTCTCTTTTCCTTCTCATGCCACTATGTATTTCTGTTGGGTTTTAGTCTGGGAGCTCTTTGGGGTTGGGTGATGGGCTGTGGTCTAAGCCGATGAACAACTGAGGACACTGACACTCAATGCCGGGACATTCTGTGGGTGCCCTAGATGTCTCCTTTGGCTGTAGGAGGAGGCAATGTCCAGCAGCATTGATTTAACTGCTGTTGCAAAGATTTCCTGCCTTTACTGCCACACATCCAGGGTGCCCAGAGAATGGTGTCTGATATGTCCATACAGATTCTAGAATGTTTTAGTCACTCCTGCATTGCAGGGAGCTTTAAGAGGTCCTAAAAACCACAGACCTCCCATTCAACTAGCAGATGTGTCTGAGACAGAGCCTTTGTTTTAATGGGGCTAATTCCATGTAATGTCTTGGCACCTCCTCCAGATGACTTTGACCCCCGAGCATGAGGGGGGGAAGGGGGGGGCAACATAGCCTATTTCCAAATGCATCACAGTTTTAATTAAACAGGAACAAGGCAGCGCTCCCCCCCAGGTCCCTCCCTGTGCTGAAAAAGTCACAAAGCAGCTGCTCGACCTCGGAAGATATTTGCAGAAATGGAGCAGGTTTATCAGAGCTGCAAGAAGGAGCTTCCTGGCATGGGAGAAGAGCAAGTGGGAGAGAGAGTGGAAAATGGGTTAATTTAAATCTGTGAAAAGCAGCAAGTGTTTAATCCACAAATCTTTGTCCCCACCTATTAATTGATTATCTATCTGGTGCTACTGTAGAAGTGACTGTGTCTCTCTTGTTTGCTTGGAAAGCTGCTGCTTTCAAAGGACCCTGTGGCCCTGACAGTCTGCAGGAAGTTGAGGCAGTAGGGCAAGCGCAGCAGCTTACCTGAGGTAGGTGTTGGCCACCCAGTCGAGCAAGGTGTAGAACTCATTGAATTCCAGCAGTTTCTGGGACAGGTCTTGCACGTGTGAAGCAATGGCCTTGTGAAAAGCCTCCACATATATGTCACACACCTGGTACTCCTCTGGATAGCATTTTTTAACTGATAATTTGATTTTCAGTAGGTCTTCGCTCAGCTGTTTCTGGAGGAAACCTAAGTGAAGATCAAGCCAAGAACTTTCTTCTTCCTTTGGTGCCATGGGTACCTTCAGGACTCTTTTTCTAGCGCTCTCACTGATAGCTTGCCTCCACTCCTCCCTCCACTTTCTGGGCATGCCAAGCAAGTCTGACCCAGGAACAGTAGCATTGCCTGTGTCAGGGTGAGCTGCTTCTTCACGAGCAATTAAAGTCACCAGGGAGGTCAGCATAGTATCCTCTACAGTGGGATGCTCCAATGTTCCTTCCACAATAGACTGGATCGTGTTTGTGATGGAGTTATAAAGCAAATCCACATCCTTGGATTTCCGTACAAACTCCTGGGGGTTATCTTTGTATTTATCAGCTTCTCGTTCAGCAATAGTCACATCTTCCATATACTTGATGCTTGCAAATGCTTCCAAAAGTTGTCTTTTCTGAATAAGTTCATTGATTTCCATTACTGCAGAAAGAAGTAGGGAAGAGGTTGGGATAAAGCAGGTGTTAGGTGATTGACAGGTTGGTGACAGGACAAGATGGAGACTTGCAGGCCTGCTCTGAGTAGCCAGGTCCCAGCAGTGCCCCTGAGACTGAAACCCCCCAGTCACTCCAGCTCCTAATTGACACAGGAGAGGAAAGCAGTGGAAATGTAATCACTGCATATTAAGCCACATCTTTAAACTTCTGGTTTCGGAGGTAGGAAATATCAAAAAACCTGATTATAGCCCTGGAGGAAAACCTTAAGCAGTGTCTAATGAGGCTGCACAGAGGGACACTGGGATCTCAGACTGCATAAAACTGCCTCTGGCCCTGCCCCTTCGTTAGTGTGGAGCTGGAGTGGGACTGGCACTGAGGACAGTTTGGGATGTACCCTACCAGCAAGACTTCCTTTAGCATGGATGCCCTTGTTTCCCAGAATACCAGTGTGCTCAGCACAGCTCTGCTGCTGAATTGACCATGGTGGGGTAGCCCAGCTCTGGCATCTCTGTCTGAAAGGGTGTTTCAGCATGTTGCTCAAGAAGGCAGGGAAAGTGCCCAGGGGTCTGGCTGGAGAGGCCAGAGGGAGCACAGAAGGACAGACCCCTTTGGGCCTTCTGAGCTACTGGGTTAGACATCTTACTAGATGGTTACATCTGCCCCTAGCCTACTCAACAGCATGTCCTCCAGGGATACCAAGGCCCTAGGGGAGCAGGATACTGGCTTGAGGATGCTCCTAATACATCTTTGGGAACATTCTCCATTCAGACATAGCCCTGGAAAAACCCTGGGATCCCCTCCTGTTCTTGATTTTGTGCATTATAAAATTTTCCTAAGACTCATTCCCAACTAATGTCATAGCTAAACTGGCTCCTGGAAAATGGATGAGCAAAAAGCTAATGGAAACTGCAGAGGCTGTAGCTGGTGATTTGCATTATGAAGATTCCTTGAGATGTAGGAATTGAGATAGCAAGCCAGAGGCTGGCTTATCTGTGGCTGGCCACCCTTTCCAGCTTGTGCCTACCACAGCAAATGGCCTCTGAAAGATGCCTCTTACATGTATCAGACATCTGGGAGATGTTCTGTGAGTGCTTGTGGTCCTCAGCCTCCTCTCAACCAAAAAGAGGGATTTCTGAAGGACCAGAAGCCACAGCTTCTCAGTTCTGCAGTTATTGCAATCTGTAAAAAAATAAAAACTGTGATACTGGGCATAAGGCAAATATTAAAGAGGAGAAGGGAAAGGTTGTTATTTAGGCACATATGGCCACTGTTTCTGGGACATACACAAATAAAATGATACGGACAAATTGAAGATCACTCAAAGAAGATATGAAGGAGTGGTTCATAGACCAGAATTTATGCCCCCAGGTTGTCTGCACACAAATTTTATACCATATACACCAGATAATCTGTGCAGTGTGAGAGTATCTGTGTAAAGACAAGAAAAATGCCAATAACCCAACTATTGATGCAGCATACAATGCATAGGGCTTTGAGTGCCTATATGGAGCGACAGTTGCTTCTGCACTCAGAGTGGAGGGAGATTGTGCCAGTTAAGTTAGTCTCTTCTAGATCAATTAATATAAAACCTGTGTTTGCACAAATGCTTGCAGTGAGAAACTAAAGGAATACATTTTGTTCTGTTTATCAAAGGGAGAAAATATCATTTAATCACCATCTAGGATAATTATTCAGGGAGGTGAGATTGGGTGCTAAATGGATCTTTAATTTAGCAATACAAGATCAGCCAGCTGGTAGTTGAAGGAAGACAATTGAAAGGCAATTAACCATTATGCATCTTAATGGTGCACATGGTGGCATCTTCATCACTTGCCATATTTATCTCAGGATGAGATGTGTTTCTGACAGAGCTGTTCTAGTGCAGGCCAATCACGAGTTATTTGACACAGGATGGGCTTTACTCGTGCAATTCCTTAGCTTGTTTATTGCAAGAGATTAAAAGGTCTTATGGTAACATTTCCTGTCACTCCTCAACTTTAAGAACAGACTATCAAAGTTTATGAGATGGGCTCAGATCCAGTCTACCAATCTCACAATGAAAAAGTGCAAAGTAGTAAATAGCTTCATGGCACAGCAGAGCACATTACAGCAGTGAGACAATGTCAGCCTTTCTATCTGATCCCCTTGACATCCTATGCAGTAGACCAAGAGTTTATTTCTATAAATTTAGGCTAAGGAAAGTTCAAGCTATGTTGACCTACCTCAGCCTGTCTCCTGGTGGATGCATTGTAATACTCCTGCCTTGAGAAGGTGGAGGAGAATGGTGCCCAGACCAAGATTAAAGTCACTGCAATCTGCCCACATTTGAGGAAAGGTGAGAGCTGTGCTGAAGGTAGCTACTGTAATTTGACTAAGACCTGTCTATATAATGCTGACAAAATGCATGAGAGTAACCAGCCTGGGAAAAGAAACTGAGCTCGCAGCACCACTGTTGTGAGAAGACTAGAGGGAAAGTCAGTGTAAGACAGCAAAGTGTCTGTGGAGGTCTCTTTGCAAGGCAGTCTCTGAGATGAGGAACCAAGGTTGAGGTGCCAAACAAAATCACATCTAAACCATTGAGGCCTTGCAGTAACTTACAGAGTACAATCAGTGGACCACCAGTCTGAGAACTGAAGAGCAGGAATTGTCCAAAAGTGCAATGCAGGCAATAGTGTGAGAATAGCCCACATTGCACTTCGAGATATTGTCAGGCCAGCAGTTCCCACACTGTGCACAGCAGATTGGTGACTGATATGTACGATGGGTGATACATCTGCTGATATGTGAGCTGACAGGTTGATAGGTAGGTTGCTGATATGGTTAAACTAATGCAGTGGAGGTCACAAAGACGCATTTTCAGTAATAGGAGACTTACCCAGGCTGGATCAGGTAGCACCCCAACATGTTTGAGCAAGGGATGACAGTTGTCTCTGCCTCATAATGGGCTGCCTGGTTCTTTAGCACCTGGCAAAGAGTAAATTACATATATTCTGCCAAGCAAATTACACTGGTAGTGTTGTTTCTTACCTGAAAGAAGTTTTACTAGAATGGGATCTGCTTCTCGTTCCTCACCAGTCTCCTCTATGCGATTACAGAGTGTGTTTTTTTTCTCGTCGTAGGTCTTGGGCAATCGCAAAGAAAGTCGTCTTCCTTTCCAAGTGCCGGTACCTTCATTTCCTTTCTCTTTGTTCAGATTACGTTTTGATTTCCGGATGCTTAACATTGTTTTAATACCTCTTTCAAAGAACCCACTGTCCTTGCCATTCAAAGTTGGGCTGCTTGGTTCAGAAGCAAGATCCATCTTTTCCTCCCCTGCACTGTCTCTCGGAGAGGCTGGTTCTAAGGCCACACTCCTCAGGTCTAGCTCTGTATTTGTATTCATCTTTCATCAGGGGGATTTCCAAACAGGTTAATGGTAATCACTGAAATGCACAAAACAGCAGAATTAGATGAGACATTCAAAACAGGGTATTACTGTGTCTCCAAAGTCAGTTCTGGACTGAAAATCTGTCCCATCCCTTTCCTGTGATTAATACAAGGACAGATCAAGTTGTTCTAGCCTGTAACTACTGAAACAATTTCTCTACCCACAGACACCAGGTGCTGGCCTGCTTTTAGCTCTGGAAAGCTCTACTTAACTCCATAAATCAGGCAAGTGGCAGCTATTTCTCCAGCACCAAAGAACCGATAAACATCAGAGATGCTGAAATCTGTGTAAATGTACCATTTTAGTTGGTAACAAGGTACATTTTTACTTTCCATTCTTCTAGGTGGATAACCAGCCATGTAGAATGATAACCCCTGGCCCTGAGTGTCACTGAGATGTTGCCACTTTCTGATGCGGGTACCACAACTTTGGGTCATGCTGCTGCTTCTGCCCTGCTCAAGCCCTGACCTGCTGCTGCTGGAATGTGGCCCAGGGGTGAGTGGTCCCTGGCAGGTGGCTGAGCTCTCCTCTAGCCCCTTCCATTAAATCCACAGCAATCTCAGCACTCTATATCGTCATGGTTACAGCTCAGGAGGCTGTACAGTGCAGTAAAGGTTCAGTTTGCTTATCCTGCCTCAGAGGACTGCATCCTGGCATGCTGAGAATGGTTATATCAAAGGCCAAGCCAGCCCCTCCATGAGCTACTGGGGGTGCCATAGGAGATTTCAGATTTCAACAGAAGTCCTGTCAGTGAGACGGCTGTAGTCACAGCTGCTGTACTTGCTTAACTCCTGCCCTGCTGCAGACAGTCCAGCTCCCCTCTGTCCATCCTGAGGGCTGTCCTGGGGACTCAAGAAGGGGGGAAGAGAGAGAGGTTTTGCCTTCCTTCCTTTGCAAAGGGCTCTCACCAGGTCACCACCTAACATAGACTACTCATGCGGACACTGTATGTTGAAAAGCTCTGAGGATGGGAAATGCCACGTTTTCACACAGCAGGCTCAAGGCAGCTCAGTAATCAGTTTAAATCATTAGAAACAGATATTGTTTGAGGTCACCCAGGAACTGAGCTCACCCCACCACAGCCCCTACAGAGGGTGGGGTGCAGATGAGGGCATTTCATTTTCCAGGGATTTCAGTAGGAAGGGGTCTCAGTCCCTAGCTCAAACCCTGCATGGGGACTCTGTGGCCAGAGTGGAGCAGCAGCAATAATCAAAGGGGTAAGCTGTGCAGTGGAGGGAGCCAGGGAAAGAGAAACGTAGATATGAGCCCAGGGACAAGAAAACAAAAGGGATACACACCCTGATACCGATGAAACCGATCCTCTCTGCAGCAAGCTGGGATAACACAGGTGTGATCCACAGAAACTGAGAGCGGCTCCGTGCTGCAGGAAATCCCAGGGAGATGCAGTATTGGGTGGGCAGCTCTTCAGGGCAGAGGTCCAGTGAGCTCACCCACCTCAGCTGGCTGGAGCACAGTCCTGCACATCCACGCTGGCCAAGGGGCTCCCTTCAAGCATGGTGCCACTCTCCATCCTCCTTTGCCCTCTGGAAAGGGGCTGTTGGAAGTAGATAAAAAGATCTCTCCCCACCTGCCCAAGACCTCCAGCACCTTTGTTTGCTCCCTAGGAGAGACTCTGACACTGTTTCGCTTTCATTATGTCTGGGCATTTAAAAGAAGGGAAGAGGCGGGGGAGATATGTTGAATGAGCTTCAAGTTAATTATTTACACGGTAGATGGAGGTGAGACCAGAGGCTCAACAATGGGGTAAACTGGTGAGCTGAGCTGGCACAGGGCAGCTGAAAGGAGATTTGGCACCTGGTCCCGGTCCTGCACCAGGGGGGCAAAGCCCCTCAGGTTCTGGGCATGGGGGTTCAAAAGTAGCCCTGGAGCTGCCATGTGAGAACAGCTGTATTTCACCTCCCTCTGCCCCATTTCTGGAGGTCACGGTTGGCTTGGTCCTACTAATGATTGCCAGGCATGGGTGAGGGACAAGGAGCACTGTGTCCCGCAGTCATGTATTTATATATTCACCTCCTGGCTCGGCATTTTGCCCTGGGGGCACTTGTTTCCATGGGGATACTGGCCTTGGATCCCTCCATTCCTGGACAATTTGGGCACCTTGGAAGTTAACTCAAAGCACAGGAGTAAAAAAGGCTTCTGAAAGGTTTAAATGACATTGAACACACTCACCTGGCTTGTGAATGACTCCTGTATGTAATTTAACCCCGAAAAGCCAGTGGTGCCCAGACAGAGGTGAGCCAGGGTGTCTGGCTGGTCATACTGAGCAGTCCTAGGTGACTGAGACCCTGGTATAAAGCAAGAGGGGTAAATCAGGAGATGCCACCATGCTTTGAGCAACACGCATTTCTTTGCTTTAGCAGCCTGCCACAAAGTCACCTGTAAATATGATAGGGGAGATTAGAGGATTTAGTGAGGGATTAATGCAATAAAATTCTGTGGCATTTAAACTTTGTGCTGTACAAAGAACAGAGGAGTTGATAACTTTTCTAGGGCCAGGAAAGGCTGTGTGTCCAGGCATTGGAAAGTGTGTGTGTAGGGAATACTTGTGATCAACTAAATAGGGAGGAGTGGCCGTGCAGACTTGTGGGAAGATGTGAGATGGGACTGGGCAGACTGTTACTTGGGGCTGGCCTGTGGTGCAGGGGGAGTCCTGCCTGAAGTCCCCCCTAGCCAGGCAGCCCAGTGCTGACCTTTTCATACTTGGGCTCTTCAAAGCCACATTTAAGCCAGAGACTGCCCTGCCATGCTGGGGAAAACTGCCATGTGTAACGCTTCTGTCACTCTGGCAGTGACAACGGAGATAAAGGGAGGGAGCTAGTTACTCAGGCACACACCGAGGTGTGGAAAGCCCCTTCAGATACAAAGTTCAACTAAATGTCTTTCCATCCTGGTTGGTAGTTTTGTCCTCTGACAAGCATTTGTACAGACAGGCTTGCTATGGTTGAGGTGCAGCCAGAACAGGCAGCAGGTTTGGCATGGATGGGGGCTGATCTGGACTTCCTTGGGGAGATGTCAACTACCCCAAATCACAGCTAGCACCTGGGCTGCTGGGATGCTAATAAACACAACCCTGACGGAGCTCTGAACCCCACAGTTTAGGTCACCGCTCTCCCCACAGCTCTTTTCAGTGCTCTCTCCCAGAACCAGATCTCATGGAGCATGCCTGTTCCTGGAAATGCCATTGGGGTAATGCTGATTCCAGGAGTCTGGCCACAGGAGGTCATGAAAATTTAGAAATTTACTATGTTGTGCAGTTGTTTATGATTTTCCTTCAATTTTTATAGAAGGTCATAACCTTCAAGCTAGCTGTGAGTATTAATTTTCTTTAAAAAGGAAACCTAAGGGTCTTCTTAATACAGGAGGGGGCTTCAAATTGAAAAAACCACTGACTGTGGTGTTGTTCAATGAAATGGTGAAGCTGGGTGATGCTGCAATATATCTATTCCTTCATACTCTCCATAGACCCTGGAGAAAAAGTATTCAAGAAGACTTGTTCCCTCACACACAGCAGTATACAGCTCTGCAGTATCAGCTATACATTTTCTCAGCAGTGCTGTGGTGGAGCTGGTCAGTGTTCAAAGAAGCTTGCATTAAAAAAATCATGGTCCTTAGTGCCATGGGCACCATATGGATACCATCCAGTCCCCAGTAAGCCATGGGGTACCCAAGCCAGCCCTACTCATCATCACAGGCCCACAATGCTCTTCCATCCCTCCCAGACACCAGGAAGGTGCAGCTTTCTGATGCTAAACTCACAAGCATGGTCTTAATTTGAAGGGTATGAGTGAACTGGAGAGAAAAGCCAATCCTTGCAAGTAGGTGGCCTCCAACTGTTTTTCCTCAGCAATGCTTTGGGCTGTCTCCTGCTCACCCTTTGCTAATCCACCCACTGACGCAGCAACAGCCACGCAGCATCCCTTACGTTTTTCATGCAGTGCTCTGTACGGTTGTTCAGCCCTACCATCAACAGGAACGCATGTTCCTGAGAAGATCTGGCCATCTGGAGGAAGCATCATGAGATTACCTTCCACCCAGCAGCACCAGCTTAACTGTCTTTTGGGTCTCCAGGCACAGTCGTGAGAACAGATTAATCACCGTCTGGGGGTTTGAATATTCTCAATGCTCTCAGCCTGAGCTAGCAGCAGGCTGATGAACCAGGCTAAACTTGGACCTTCCCACCAGGAGAACTCAACCAGGGAGAAGAAAACAGAAAAGGAGGCAAAAATGGGTTGAAAAATCACAAGTAAGAGAGAACCTAGCAAATCCAAGTGAAAGCACTGGTGTCTCAGAGCTGTGGTCAGTGGCCACTCCAATCCAGCAGCCAATTTGCAAGCTCTGTTCAATTAGAAATTTGTAGCTCAGCTTTAATGCAAAAGCAGGCTTGTTCTTGATTGCTTGGTTAAGTGACCTCAGCTCCTTTTTCTGACTATATGTCATCATGCAGCAGTGTCAAAGTGTTTTCACGCTGTCTTTTTAGGGTTAGCCCTAAAAGAAGAGTTGTTCATGTCTGGATGCCAGGCTGATGGGGAAGCAGAGGTGCTCAGAGAGATGCATGAGACAAGAATTAGAGAAAGATGTACAGGCTCTATGTCCCTAGATACCCTAAATAAATATTTCTGGAGGTCTTGGCAGTGGGTGAAATCCAGGCCAGGACCAGAGCAGAACAAAGGCTTCCACTTCACAGACTTTCAACCACATATGCCTTTCCCCACACCATAGCAAAAAGTGACAACCTTGGAGCCTCAGGGGTTTCCATGGTGAGCTAGCCCCATTGCCCATCCATTAGTTTTCAAGCAAACATATTCTTATTTTTTCCTTCTTGAAGCACTTTTATCCTCCATATGCAATGGGAAGTCATTCTGCCTGTAGAAGCTGCACCACCTGAGATCTTCAGGATGGCTTTAGACAAGTGTCTGTGAGCAGCAGTTCAGGTGCAGGTTTCCTGTCTTGCCTGCCTTTTGCATGGGGAGATACCCTACTGGCTGTGGCCAAAGAGAAGGCATGGGGTCCCCTTCTCTCTTTCCAGTGGGTGTTTGTGCAGCTCACAGATGTGCCCCACCCCTGTGTTTGCTTGTCTTTTCCTTGCTTTGGCTTAATCTGGATTTAACAGCTGAAACAGGACAACCTGGCTGCTCATGGCTATAGCATGCATACACTTTGCTGGATAAAAAACTATCTGGGACGCCAGGCCCAAAGAGTTGTTGTGAATGAAGTAAAATCCTGTTGGTGGCCAGTCACACGTGGTGTTCCCCAGGGCTCAGTATTGGGACCTGTTCTCTTTAATACCTTTATCAATGGTCTAGATGAGGTGATCAAGGGGACTCTCAGTAAGTTTGTAAATGACACCAAGTTAGGTGGGTGTGCTGATGTGCTTGAAGGTAGGGAGGCTCTGCAGAGGGATCTGGACAGGCTTGATTGATGGGCTGAGGTCAATGGGCTGAGGTTCAACAAGGCCAAGTCCCAGGTCCTGTACTTGGGTCACAACAACCCCAGACAATGCTACAGGCTTGGGGAAGAGTGGCTGGAAAGCTGCCACGTGGAAAAGAACCTAGGGGTGTTGGTCCACACCTGGCTTATTATGAGCCAGCAGTGTGCCCAGGTGGCCAAGAAGGCCAATGGCATCCTGGCTTCTATCAGGAATAGTGTGGCCGGCAGGAGAAGGGAAGTGATTGTGCCCTCTGTACTCAGCACTGTGTTCAGTTCTGGGCCTCTCACTACAAGAAGAACATTGGGGTGCTGGAACGTGTCCAAAGAAGGGCAATGAAGCTGGTGAGGGGTATAGAGAAGCAAGGTGGTTGTCAGTCTGTTCTCCCAAGTAACAAGGATTAGGACAAGAGGAAGTTGCCTCAAGTTTCACCAGGGGAGGTTTAGATTGGATAGTAGGAAAAATTTCTTCCCTGAAAGTGTTGTCAAACACTGGAACAGGCTGCCTGGGGATTCACTATTCCTGGATGTTTTTTAAAGGTGTGTAGATGTAGTGCTGAGGGACACGGTTTAACAGTGGCTTGGCAGTGCTGGATTAACAGTTGGAATTGATTATCTTAAAGGTCTCTTCCAACCAAAGTGATTCTATGATTCTGTGATATTCTAACCTCCAGAGCATGTTGCTGTGCCCTTTGCCTATTTCCCTATCTGAAATGAAGGTATTAAGTTTACCCTCTTTGGGAGAGTCATATAGATGAGTTGTGTTGGTTGATCTCTTGGTATGAAGATATTTCAAGGGGTTTTTCATTTTCTCAGTGATGGTGTGAATGACATGCACAACCCAGATCTGCAAGATTGTTTCTGGCCAACAGCCCCCTAATGTCCTGCACCCACTAACCTCTGTGAGGATTTCACACTGCTACTTTGCCACCCAACCCTTCTGAATATTTGGTTTGGGGTTTATTTGCTTCCTCTTCCTTTCTCTGTGTTTATTGCTCATATTTATTGTCTTCTTGATTATTTATTTTCTTGCATCCAACACCTGTGAAGCATGGTGAAAGGCTCCAGAGGTGCAGTGCTTCTTGGGGGGGGTGAGGGGCACTACAGTGTCATGGTGGAGGGAGGGGGGGGGGAGTGTCCCACAAACCACTCTGCAGCCCCGAGGTTTTCATCAGCTCTCAGTGCCAGGAGAAAAACACATGACCAAGGCCACAAGGAAATACTGTTCTGATGCACTTGGAGAAAACTCTGCAGGATCCCTATTCCCAGCTTCAGCAGCCCAACTGGCATGGCCTTGGCAGGGTGTGCTGTGACCTGCTCCCTTTCTGCAGGTTTCACTCACCCTGTGGTGGGGCTGAAATCTCAGTCTGTGTGGCAGAGGAGACCCTGGAGCAGCAGTGATTTACTGCAGCAGAGAAGCTGGCCTGGTATTTTTAACAGCATCATCAGTGATGGATGAGGCAACAGCATGCTCAGAGGCTGGATGTGCCTATGCAGCCATTGCCTCCTGAGGGGTGGTTTGCAGTGAAATGAGATATATTGCTTCACCTGCAATATATTTCTTCCTGCTGTTAGGGTGTATGGGGGTGGGAGGGCTGAGCCTTAAGCTGAAAAGTCTGTTATCAGGGAAAAAGCAGGTTGTGATTTGGAGATTGTCTTTTGCAGAGGGGATCCTGGCCCCCAGACTTGAGTGGAAGCATTTGGAAGATGTATTTCTGCAAAGCACAAAAGTGTTGCCTGGGAGAGCAGGGTTCTCCAGACCCATGTATGAGTGTATAATGGGGTCTAACACTGTTTTGCAGAGATATGGAAGGAGACCACTGACATTACTAAACATTGCACTGGGAAACAAACTTAAAACTTGCTTATTTCACTGCAGAAAGGTTGGCCAGGAGCATTTTCCATGAAAGCTGCTGTAGCTGCAGAAGCCCATCCTACATGCTTTTGAAGGATAAGCATCAAAATTTTCCCTCCTCTCCACCCAGAAAAGGTCTGAAATAGGTCCATGTGAGCAGGATCTCTCACACCAGTTTTCTTTTTTTTGGTGTAGTGAAAATGTTTAACACTTTCAGCAAGCCACCAGCCCTGTTTGCTATGCCAGAAGCTGTGCTGAAGCATGTTTGACCTCAGGTGAGGCCAACAGCAATGGAGTAGCTGGGAAACAGTCTTCCCCATTCCCCTGGCACTGGCCTTTTGAGCTACAAATCCTGTGCTCACCACTCACTGCAACAGCTCCACAAGCATGTTTCACCAGCACAGCACGGATTGGTCACCACCAGCCCTGGTGCTGCATGGTGCAGCCAGGGCTGGAATGCAGTGTCCATGCACTAGCCCTGCCCAGCAGCAGCTCTGCTCCCAGGGATGCTCAGTGGGTGCATCAGGGACAGGCTGTGGTGCTGTCTGCTGAGCCTTTCATAGAATCTTAGAATCATAGAATGTTTTGGGCTGGAAAGGATCTTTAAAAATCATCTAGTCCATCCCCACTGCAGTGAGCAGGGACATCTTCAACTAGATCAGGTTGTTCAATGTTGAATGTTTACTAGGATGGGGCATCTACCATCTCTCTGAACAACATGTTCCAGTGTTTCACCCTCACTGTAAACAATTTGTCCCATACATCTAGTCTCAGTCTACCCTCTTTTAGTTTAAAACCATTTCCCTTTGTCTTGTTGCAAGAGGCCCTGCTAAAAAGACTGTCCCCATCTTTTTTATAGGTCCCCTTTAAGTATTGAAAGGCCACGATAAGGTGTCCCCAGGGCATTCTTTTGCGCAGGCTGAACAACCCCAACTCTTTCAGCCTTTCTTCACAGGGGAGGTGTTACAGCCCTCTGATCAATTTTGTGCTTCTCCTCTGGACCTGCTCCAACAGGTTCCTGTCCTTCTTGTTGACGAGGACTCCAGAGCTGGACACAGTATTCCAGGTGGGGTCTCACCAGGGCAGACTAGAGGGGCAGAATCACCTCCTTTGACCTGCTGGCCACGCTTCTTTAGATGCAGCCCAGGATATGGTTGGCTTTCTGGGCTGCAAGTGTACATTGCCAAGTCACATTCAGCTTTTCATCCACCAGTATCCACAAGTCTTTTTCTGCAGGGCTGTCCTCAATTCCTTCATCCTCCACTCTGTTTCAATACTGGGGATTGCCCTAACTTATTTCCTTCTCTTTGTTTTTCATCAAAGGTGAGCTGATGAGTGGATGGATGGTAATTGCTCTTCACAAAAAAAAAAAAAAAAAAAGCTGCCCATGTTGCCCATTGGTGTGCAGGGAACATCAGCAAGACCAGCGTGGAGTTCATCACCCCAGACCTTGAAGCAGCCTTGAGACTGAAATGTCACAGGTTATTGACTTCATAAAGAATCTGCTGTCCTACTGAACAGGGTGTCCTCATCCTGTTTGGAGAAGCTGCCAAACCAGACTTTGTCGAGCACAAATGCTTTGTGTATTACAGTGGCTGTGGATTATCTACATGATTGTGCTTCTGCTCTTAAATCACCCTATGCTTTGCCAGAACACTAGCCTGATGCCATGGCTTTTCACCATGGTGCAGCTCCATGGGCTTCATTCAGTGGGATAAAGCCTGAGGTCCATCAGTGCTGGGGGGATAACCAGCCCCATGACTTGAACATGAGGCATCACACTTAACAGGGAGAGTTTCTCCTTGGAGGTGGCAAAGGGCTGATTGTTCCCCTGAGGCCAGGAGCCTGTGAGTGGGGATAAAGCCCCACTGAGCAATTCAAGCAAACTTCAACCACTTTTATTTAAATCAGGTGGCTAAGAGCAAACCACTGCTGGAGTAAAGGCACCTGCTTACTTTGCACATCACCACAGATAGATGTCTACTGTTGGAAATGTGTCATTGAGGCTGAGGACTGAGCTGGGAGTTCAGCACTGCCTCTGCTGCAGGGAACAGGGAGGTCATGGTCAGCAGGAGCTTGTCCTTCTCCATTGCAGATGTTTGCTTTACTGCACCAAAATGTCTAGTCTACAGTGCTCAAAAACTTTACCAAAGCCAGGTTAGTATTTGTTTGCCATATTGATGCAGAATATTCTCAAGAACCTTGAGAAAAAAACTATGGAGCCTTGTATGAAACCTCTTGGGCCTTTTCTTCTTGGATGGACTTTCTCCAGCTTAATCCCAGTCTTGATTTGATGGAAGAGTGAAGGATGCAGGGTTGTTCTTATCTGTGTAACACTATGAGTCCATGGTTTTCTCCCAATGCTGGAGGGTGCATGTTTCACACATTTGCATTACCCACACCAGTGTGAGCTGTGGTGCTCCCAGCAAAGCCCCTCGAAAGGGGGGAGTGGCTTTTACTGAACATGTCCCCAGATGAAGCCTGAATGTCTAAACTCTGGAAAGCTGAACATTCCTTACCTTTGGTGGCTGGGAAAAACTGAGAACTAGCATTTTATGTAAATATATATTTCTGTACTACTTTTTTTTTTTTTTTATAAGTGTTTTTGAAGTTTCATTGAAGATGTTGTCACTAGAATCATTATATATCTATAGATATTATAATGACTCTGAAGAGTTAGTCTCAGTCAACTCAGTGCTTAATTCACATATCAATGACTCCATAAACCCTAAATCCATAAATCTGCTGAAACTGCTCTAACCTATTGTGCCATTGAATGCCTGCAGGGGCTCATCAGTGTGGAGATAATTTGCTTAATTAGCCACCATGAGGGTGGGTGGTTGGCAATGGCAGAGAGTTGTCCAATTGTCCATGTGAGACAGCTGAAGGTTTTTATAACCAAGCCACGCTCAGGGCAAGCATCAGAACCCAGTCACTCTCTTTGGTTGATTTACCCCAAACTGTTTCATATGCAATCCATCAATCTGACCCTCACAGTCTTTCCCATCAGTTTCAGTGAGTCATGCATCGTTTCTGTGGGGTGGTCGGACCTTTCTAGTGCATCCACATTTGGCCAGTGCAGAAATCATAGTGTTGCTTTGTACAGAGCAAACTCGTTAAGCTGTAGCTGGTTATTAAGCTGACAAAGTCAGCAGCTCCTAAACCAGTTATTAGAGCATTTGCAAACCCTTGCTGCTGCTGCAGAACACCAGGCACATCTTCTGGCTGACTGCAGTCCATTTAATGATGCTGTTGTAAACCAGTCCTAAGAGTTTGTCCTTTATTTTATTAAATATGTAATTCCTGTGGAAAACTGGAGACCACTAGAAAACAATGCCAGAACTCTGGGGATCATGGTCATCACTGACCACCACCAAGGAGGTTGGTGGAAACAGTTCTTGCTCATAGCCTGACTGAACATCGCCCATGCAGCTGAGCGGCTTGGGTGTATAATTTGAGTATCCCCAAAGAACTCAGCCCTGAGAGCCATCTGTCAGACCTGTCTGTCTGCTGCCCTTTACAAATGGACCGGTTCACTGTCAATTTTTTTGGTTTTCAGACTGAGGGGATTTACATAGCTGTGTTTTGAAACCTTTTAGTGCGAGGGGCTATAATGGAGCCCTAATTGCAGTAGAGTAACAGGTGCTGCTGTAAAACTGCCATTTGCCTTTATGTAGAGTTTAATATGATTTATAAGCAGTGACAGGGACACAATGAAGAACTTGCATGTGCTGGCAGATTTTGCCTCTCCCTTCTGTGGCTCTTGCAGAAACGGCAGGGTACTACCCATAGGCAGGGTAAAAGTGGCACTCGAGCCTTCCAGTCACCCCAGACCCACCGAGCCCCAACCACAGGGCATGCTCAAAGCCCACTCCTGGGGTACAGGCACCCCCATGGGAACCAGCTTTTGGGACCACCCTGCTGCAAAACAGGCTGTGCTGGGGGAGCCCGGCCGCTTGCATTGCTTTCCCTGGCCACCTTCCAAAGCCACCCTTCTCACACGGGCTCCCACGCATCTCCTCCCGCTGGGCGGCAGCAGCCCGGTGCCTGCGGCCCCGCTCTGACGACAAAGGCTCTGCGAACGGCTCGGCCGCCTCCGCACCCCGGCCCTGCGAGTCAGGGCGGCCACCGGCACCGGCAGCCGGCGCGGAGCAGCCGCAGCGTCCGCCCGCGCCGATGGGCACCGCACGTGTCCCGAGGCTGTCGCACAAAGCCGGGCTCCGGTGCACAACCTGACGGGGGTATTTGCGTGTGCCCCGTGGCCCTTTAAGAACGGCTGTAGACCACATTTCCCAGAGGGGGAGTGGGTAAAAAGAAAAAAATAAAAGCGGGGAAGCGGTTCGGCTGTAATTCGGCGGTGCCGGTGCTGACTCCGTGGGAAACTGGGATTTCTGGGGGGTGAACCAAGGAGAGGCTGCCCGGCGCTGCGATCCCCGCCGCCCCGAGCTCTGCGCCGCTGGGGAGGCACAGCTGCCGCTGGGCTGTGTGGGTGCTCCCAGGGTGCTCCCAGCTCCCAAGGTGCTCTTGCAAAAGCCTTGCCATGTCAAAGCCAAAACCAGAAAGCCGACGATCTGCTTAATTGCTACGATCTGCTCCAGCATCAAAAATCAGTAAGGCGGCATTGGACCTGAGGAGACAAAACTGACTTTCTTCCAACTTGGGAAACAAAGGCTTTAGATTTACCATTTACTTACCTCCACGTGCCACTATCGCCCCAGTGCATTCTGTCACTGTAACCTGTCTGCATGAGCTTATATAGACCAATGGTTGTGTACACACACATGCATGTATCTAGGGGTCAGCAAAGGACCACAGGCCATCACATCTCCCTCCGTACTCACTCTTGCAGAGAACATTTCACCCTCCTGTAATGTTTCTCTCTGCTTCCCTCCTTCTGCAATGCTCCAGTGCTGGCAGGGTGAGGATTAAAGTACAAAATGAGTTTTATTTTACTCTGCATCATGTTGGTGATAGATCTACTTCTGGGTCTGAAAGTCAGTCTATCTCTTCCCAGAAAATCTTGCAGGAATAGAAGTCACGTACCTGACTTAAGATCCAGCTTTTCTCTCTGCCTCCCTGGAAGGGGATGAAATCCAGTGCATGCAGAGGCAGGAGAGGGCAGGGTGGAGATCTCAGAGGGACACATTCCACAGCGTGCCTGTGTCCTGTCATCCTAGGCCCTACTGCTGTCCTGATCCTCACATGACTGCCAAGAACAAAGCCCAGCAGTCTGCCTTGGACCACTTTGTCCTCCTCTTTGCCAAGATGGGGCCAAGTGTCATGGCAGCACAGCTGTGAATCCATCTCTGAGCCCACGGAAAACTCCTCCACACATTATCTGTGTGGTTTGTGCAGCACCAAACACACTGTGCAGATGAGGTTGAGCAACCCATATCCGTCTGGACTACCTCCTAGCTGGGCAAACCTTGCAACCTTTCTTCTTTTTCACCAACAGATGTGATTTATTTAACCTAACTCTACTGACACAATCTGAGGACATGACATGCCCTACAAGCCACAGCACAGCCTTGGTATGTAGAAAAATCTGTTTCTCACCCTCCTAGGACTGAGGCAAACTCATCCTTGTATAGCTGAGGATGTGCTGGAAAGTCCAGCATCAGCTGGAAAGGAGGAAGATGGATGAAGCTCTCAGTGCTGTGGTTATGCAGCCTTCTTCAGCTGTGCCAGTGCAGAGGTGGGTTCTTTGGGGAGCATTGCTCCCTCCACCTGGAAACTGTGTCCTGCAGCCATGTTTTGCCCATGTCCCTGCTGAGTGTGTTGCTATGGGCACAGCACCCACATCAGCCCCAGGGACAGGGTCTCCACCTGGGAGTCAGGGGCCCTTGCTGCCTCTTGATGCCACTGCTGCAGGAAAGAAATAATGAAAAAAACCAACCTATTTTGAAGTCAGCAGATGGGAGCAAACTGAGCTTTCTGCCTGTTTCTATGGAGCCCTGTGTGAAGCCCCAGCTCGTGGCGGCTGTCAGCACCATCACTTCCCAGAGGGACACTTCTTCCCTTCTCCCCTGTGGCACCCAGCTGCTTCAGACCCACATCCCAGCTGCTGAGCAGTGCTGCAGAGCTCTGTGATGGACATGCAGATGGACACTGGGAAGTCCCAGAGGTAGCCTCAGCACCGATGGCTGGTTGGTGCCATGCCGGGGGGTATCTCCTTTGCCTGATTTCCCAGGGCATGCAGCCATATCGAGTATTTTGAAGGGGAGAAAGGGAGAAGCACACCTAAGCCAGCCAGACCGTCACCTAGATGTGTACAAGGCCATGCAGCCAGAGGCTGCTGCCCAGATTTGTCCTAGGTACTGCTTTGTTGCTAGTGCAAATCAGACCAGGCTCCAAAAGGGAGACTGGGACCTTCCTCCTGGGGCAGTGCCTGGCAGGCATGCTGGAACCACGAAGCTCTGGTCTGAGTCAGGCTTCCACCCTCTTTTATGCAGGAATTTGGATTTTAGGCCATTTCTAGAAATCCTCAGAAGAGCATTGAATTAACAAAACTCCAAGGGCATTCCTCCAGTTTTCTGCATTCTTTGTTTTCTAATCAGCCATTTGAAGATCTTTTCTTGGAAGAGGAGAATGAGGATGAGAGAAGATGACGCTAAGGTGTATAAATCCTTTCTCTCTATGATTGCAAAATAACAATGGGACTGATAAATCATATTTCAAATCCAAACACAAATGTCTCCCCCAGCCTGCTAAAATATCAAAGGATAAACAATGAAGCCAAATTTGTATTGCTTCTGCATCTACCACACATTTTGTCTCCCGCATTTTAATTTTCTCTCTGGCTTCATCTGCTAAACTGACGTTGAAAAATATTTGGCCTCATGGTGATTATCTTTGTACCACATCGCAGAGGAATGTCAGTCATCTCCTCTACTTTGACCTATTAAACACTACTTTCTAATACATTATTGACTTTTATCATGACTTTTATCAGATTCAAAGAATATAACTAACAAGCCTTCTCAATTTTCCCTATTAAACTTCTCTGGGCTTTTGTTGGGTTTCTTTTCAACATCATACTCTGAAATACAATTCATTCTCTGCTCAAGCTGTGATTATGGGTTCTGAGTTATTCAGTGCAAGTGCAGTTTGGTTTCAGACTCACCACACACTGCATCACATTGTACAACTCATCATGCTATGGCCACTGCATGGAGATGAAAATATACCCCCCACAAGCCATGATTCAGGCTATTATGTGCAAACCAGTAATTGGTTACTGGTGTAATTTCTCAAATAGCAGCCTCATTCTTTCAGCAGCTCTGGATAGTTGGGGATAGTCCCCATTCCTGTGGGCACCCTATCCAAAGTCTAAGGATTGCTTTCTGCTTGTGCCTGATACTTCTAAAATATTTCTTATATCCGGGGAGGAGCAGATGGTGTGAAGTCAGTGTGGATTTATCCCATGCCTGCCAACCTTGGTGGAAGCAGATCTGGCAGCCACTGCGCTCTTTTGGAAGTCCCATTATGCATCATTAAGTGAGGCTTTCATGTGTTGTGGAGCCCAGTGGTACAGGAAATGTTAAATAGATGTGTGAAACCTGACCACAAAAAGCCAAACACCACCACATTGCACAATATTAGAATTTAGCAATTATTCCTATTTACCTGCTGCATTGCCTGTGAAAAACTGAGGAGCACCACTGGATAGTCTGTCTTCACTGTGCTTGAGCATGTTGGAATACAATGGTCAATAGCTGAGATTGTTAAATAAGATAAAAAGCAGGACTTGGCCTTGGGTGTTGACAACAAACTAATGTATCCTGTTTGGTTCTGGCCACAGCCAGCTGCTGAGTCACTACCTGTATCACATCCTTGAACTTAACTGGCCAGGGCTGTGAACAGATAAGCAGGGTAAAGTGATGCAATATGAATCATGAAAGAGCCTTTACTTGGTACAAAGGTCAGTGACCAATTTTTTTGGTTCACATGGAGGTCTTAAAGAAAATTGGATGTGAAACTAATGCAGGTGTCTGTGATTTTCCTTCTAGGGCAGCAGAACTGGCTCTTAGGCAGTGAAGGTAAACCCTGGATGCATCTTCATACAACACAGGATGCAAGATCTGGACCAAGATCTGAAAGTGATGGCTAGTGTCTCCCTGCCCATGTCTGGTGCAGGAGCAGTGAGCACCTGGACCTCCTTGCTCTGCTGTGGTAAGCAGCTCAGGGACCCCTGCCCTCCCCACCTCCTCCCTTCAGCCACACAGCCTCTGCCAGGTATTGTTGCCCCATTGCTGCTGCGTGTCTTCCAAACAAACGGCAATGTTGACACAATCAACCACCGTGTATGGGCACAAGAGGCTCCTGCACTGATCCAGCTGAGCACTGAGCCAAGGACTCCTGTCTGTGCCAGAAGGCAGTGCCAGGCATGGGTTGTGTTTAACTGAATGCACCTTTTTTCCCCCAGACTCTCAAGGGTCTTCTCGTTCCTCAACAAACCAACCCCACGTGAGTTCCCAAAGAGGTGTAGGAAGCTGGCAGTTGCATCTTGCCCACAGTCTCTTCCCAACAGCCTTTCTCTTTTCATAGGTCCTGCATCACTGGATTTCCCACAGGAGAGGCTACAGCACCCATGCTTTTTGGAGATGGGTGGATTTTAGTCCCAAGGCAGAAAGCAAAGAGCGGTAGATTTAGGCTGACTTCTGCCTCTGCCTCCAGCAAGGCTGGGCACAGCAGCTCTGGAAGGCAAAGGCTTTCTTATGCTTGTGCTGAGCTGATGCCCATCTGAAATTGTTAATGCTACCAACAGCTAATTCTCTGCCTCCTAGCATTATGCTGATGGCATCCATGTCTGCTTCCCTGGGGGGTCCATGATCTGCAAGGGGTCCATGATCTGCAAGAGGGCCTTAGAGATAATGGAGAACAGAAGGGGCGGCATGAAGCAGAGGAAAAGATAGGAATAGAATATATTTAGTGCAGGAAAATAAGTAAAGACACCATCGAAAAAATTAAAGTAACTGGCAGAAATAAAAAACTTTCCAGCAGAAGAAAAGACGACAGATAGGAAAACAGGACAGAAATAGTGAACAAAGAAAAAAGTGCAGAGAAGTCAAGGAGAGGCTGGGGGAAGGCTGTGCAATCATTTGGCACCAGCTCTTTGCCTTACTTCCCTGAAAATTGTGCAAAGCGGGGGCAGAGAGCTGTGGATTACTGAAGTGTAGCACCACAATACCGTGGGCTGGCCACTAAATTACCATTCAGAGAGTCTCGGCTTAGCCTCACTGCTGCCATGAGAAGGAGAGGGATGTATGCTGAAAAACAGATCTATGGGAAAGAGGGTTGAGACTAGAAATTCCATTATATTCTTGGCACTTTGACATTTTTCCTCCCCTTTTGTGAAATCTCAAGGGAGCACTGCCTACTCTTGCAATAATAATAATAAAAAAAAGGTAGCATTTGAGTTGGCATGGTAACTTCATCTACTAAGTAACTAACACATAGGATTTGCTTCTTGATCTAGAATAATAATGTCAACAGCCCCCAGGAAGATGCTTTCTTGTGACTGACTGCCTATTGCTGACTGGATTTCATGCTTCATTCACACTTGGTGGCCTTGGTGAGTCTCACTGTGGTGCAGGGACAGATCTGCACTACTCTGACACCAGGGTACAAATTTGCTGGCTTCTTCCACCTCACCCTTCCAGACAGCAGTACTTGATCATGTCCAGGTACTGGTTTGCATTTAATTACTGTTTTTCTTGGGGCTTTTTTGAAAGGTTTTTAGAACTGAGAAGGCATGAGAACCGAGCAAACTGGTTCCAAAGTGCCCATGCTGGGAGCATTGTGCTACTGCCCAGCATAGCCAGTAGCCCCAGTAACTCCTGCTCCTGAGCCTTTCCCTGCCCACAGGAATTAGCCACGAGGCTCCACTGCTCTGTCTGAGCCTCCTTGGGCAGGACAGACCACCTTAGAGCAGTGCTGGCCAAGTGATGCTCCCTTTTGTGCCTCCAAATGGGGTATGTGTACTACTACCCTGGAGTGCCCAGGTGGGAAGACCTCAGTGTTTAAGAAGCAGGGGCAACACAGGGGACAAAAGAAGTAGAAACTACTTCTTGTTACCATTTTAGAACACAGATAAAGAAACCCATCATCCTGATACTTTATTTTGCCCATGTTTGTAGCTAAGGATTAGATGTACGGTTGGACTCCACAAATCTGTACCCCTCTGCTGCTCCACCTGGGGTTGGTGCTCCAAGAGAAACAAGTACAAAATGCACTGTGCATACAAACAAGGCTGCCTGTGAGGAGGGGGAACAGCAGGCACCCAGCCCAAAAAGGAATCACTCCTTTCCTATCTGTATTTTTATGTCCCCGCAGATGGGTCTCCTTCTGGGGCTGGTGAGAAGACTGCGACCATCCTAGCCCAGAAGCTGGTGAACTGCAGCTGTCCTCATCACAGCCCATGAAGGAAAGGGAAGGGCCAGGGGATCATCCAGAGAAAACATTACTTTCTGTGGCAAGGCTGCTCCTGGGAGCTGTCTTTTCTTCTCACTTCTTGTTTTAGATTCCTGCATCCCTCAGCCCTTCCTTTACACAGGTCCCACGTAGTTTATTTTGGTCCCCATGAACAGACACTGTCATACTCATGTAAAGATAATTTGGATCAGTGTGGCTTGTTTTAAAAGAGCACAAATCTGGTAATACTGGATCTGGCCACAAGTTCATCTAGGCCAGCACCCTGTCTCTGAAAGCCATCATAGACAGGTGTGCAGAGAAAAGTAAGAAGAAAACATATACATCAGACATTCCACCAGTCTCCAGCCATTTTCTGCTTAGGGGCTTCCTGGGCTAAATGTGGTTTGTAGCAACACTCAGCAGGTTCCTTTTCCAGGAAATTTTCTATCTTCCTCTTGACTTCATGCAACTTTTTAGCATCCAGAACATCACACTGCAAGAAGTCCTACATGGTCACCCACTTTCTGAAGAACCATTTTCTTTTGCTTGTTTTGAAGCTGGGCTTCACTTTGAAGCAGGTTTCACTTTATGCCCTTAATTGCTGTACTGGAAGAGATGGAGAATGCTTCCTTCAGCATACAGGAGAAGACTATTTCAAAAGATGCCTTTTAATTACTGTGTGACCTGCAAAGTGGGTTATACTGCTTTAGTGACACTGATTTTAATTCAGTGCAGCTAAGCAGTACTGGACAGATCACACAGCAGCCCTTGGTAGTCTTCACAGGCTCTGCAGCCTCTATCCCTGTTTGATAAATTAACACAACTGCAAAAAAAACAAGTCACAGAGTTCCCAAACCCCTTCTGGGCCAGAGTTTGTCCAATTCTTTTGACATATCAGCTGCTGTAATAAAAGATATATCTTCTTGCACTCCTTACCTCTCTTGTAGCCTTAGACTGATGCTACCTTAGCACAGCTGCTGCTACAGTGGGCTGGCTTGGTGATCTCAAAAGATGGTGCTGTGAATGTGGAGACACCTGAGCGAGTTTTAAAGGAGTAAACTCTGTCCCTGTTAGTGGCTAGCAGCTGATCCCACTCAGCTCCAGTAACCTTGAGCCACTGCATTTCTGCCTGCCCCAGCATCCGGTGGACCCAGGGCAGGGCAGCTTCTGTCCTTAGCTTGCCCTGGGGGATCCCACAGATGTCTGGGTTGTGGTCTCCCCTTTCAGGGCTGGGCCAGCCCCAGCCCCAGCTGGTCCTGCACCATATGCCACCACTGGGGGCCTGCTGGAGGGGAATTTAGCCTCAGGCTATGGTTGGGGAGGGGGGCTTCATCTGTGAGGGCATGTGGTACATTTCCAAACATGGGCCCCCACCTCCCTGCAGCCATCTTTTAAATGTGAGGTGTGTCTGGTTTTAAAGATTTTTGTATCACACAAAGGTATTTAAAATAGTTGATTGATAACCTCCTCAAAGGAAAATTTATCATTGTTTCCATCCAGTTCCCAGTGGAACAATAAAAATACATTTTACTTTAGATAACTGCTTTGCCTAGGGGAGGTCCCAGTAAAATCAATGATCCATTTTTCTTTTAGTTTAAGAGAGCAAGAAGCTCTAAGGCCCTATATTTCCTTCACTGATCAATGACTCAGAAATATTCTTCAGTGTGAATCTCTTTCCCATAGAGCTCCCTTTATCTTTTCTGTCTGTGCTGAGAAACAAGCAAAAGCAGCCACCGCACAAACTTTTTCCTTGTTTTATCTTATCTTATCTTATCTCTAAAGAAAGTCTGAGGTGAGCAGGGTTTTCTGAGATTAGCTTTAGGGTTTCCAGATGAGCTTTGTACATCCAGGGTGATCAGGCTCCATTTGCAGCCTTGCATGGGTTTCAAACATTCCAGCACTTGACTCCCCCCCAGAGGTGTTGGTGGGGTGCTCCTGTCTCATGGCTCCCCACCATTGCCCTGCTGTGGAGCAGCCACACACACAGAGCAGGAGCAGGGGTCTGGCAGCATCAGTGTTGGAAGCAGCAAGAGAAGTGGGGGACAGCCTTGGGGCACTGCCCTTGGACGGGCAATGGAGTGGGTTGGCCTTCTCAAGAAAAATGTGGGCTTGAAAAGGAGAGATGGAGAGTGTACTTTATGTTTCTTTTGTGAGGATCACATAGTAATGCAAGAAAGAACTTGTGACTCATGTATGTTATGATGCCTCTTCCCAACACTTGTGAGCACTCCTGGGTGCACCAGCTTCGGTGCCAGGGCTCTGTGTGTCAGAGCAGCGCTTAGAGGCACCACACATCCTCTGCATGGTGACTCAGAATGATGACAGGGGGGCAAACAAAAGGAAATTCAACTCTCTGTTCGGTGATATTTTTCCCTCACACAGGGCAGGGAAGAAGCCACAGGCAACCTGGCTGTGCCCAAAGCCCTGCTGCTGCTGGGGCAGGGGGTGAGGGAGGTGTCATACTTTGGGGATGGAGACAGGCTGCTGATGTGATGTGCTGGCAGGGACTTCTGCTGTGCAGGTAGCCTTGCATCCCAACAAGAAATCATTCTTTTTGCATGGGGCATCTGTAAAACACCATAGAATAACTGACAGCGGGCAGCAAAGAGCCCCACAGTAGAGGAGTCGTGAAAGCCACATTATTTTTGGATGGTAAGAAATGATACAATACAGGTGAAATCTCTTCACAGCTTTCTTTTCTGTCACTGAGAGCTTTTTTTAATTGGTGTTAATGATCAGTAAATATTTCTGATCAGATGATGATTGCCAGCTGAAGCGTGTGAGCTAACAGAACTCCTTAAGGAGGGTCAGTGCTGGGACTACTGTTTTCTTTGCAGCTGTGTTGCAGTATTGCTTAAAGCAAGTCAATGAAGAAGCACCTTGGAGACCTTGAATTTGTGCTTTGGGATGGCATTAGGGTGAGCTGAGCTATAATACTGCTTGTTCCTTGGTGGGTGATGCTCCTCTGACTGTCTGGAGGGGCAGGGGAAAGTGGAGGAAAGAAGAACCCTTGAGGCTGGCACTACTGGAACTGCAGTGCCTGAAGCACTGAAATGCTTTGGAGCTGGCAAGACCTGAGCTGCATCCTCTAACTGGCGGGTTGCTGCAGATACTGCTGTGAAAAGTAACTTCGCTGCCTCTCTTGTGGGTCTTCTGGGTCCCTCATTTCTGACTGTGTAAGGAGGCCCCAAGCTTCCCCAGCTGAGCTTTGAGGTCTGCCTTCAAGCAGCTTTTGTGTTAGAGTCTTGGACAATTATTTCCTTCTATCAAGTACCTGTAAAAGTGACAGCAGAGATATGACCACAGTTGGTTTCTGGCTCTGAGCTGTGACTAGGAAGAAGCCCCACATCAAGTGTTCTATGTACTTATTTTAAAAGGAAGGTCTTATCCCTCAGGGAAGACTACAAAACAATAACAGAACAACTTATTTTTTGTGCTGGAGCCATTTTGATTTATGTGCTGTTCAGACCATGGCAGCAGACCAGTGGCACTGACTGTTCCTCAGTTAGCTCTGGGACCATTTGTAGAGAAAGGGAACCACCTATTTTGCTTTGTGTCAGGAGCATGAGGATGCTGAAATGCTGTGTTATGGATATTTTGGTGCCTCTACATAAGCATGAAAAAGAAATTACCATGGAATTTTACTTACTGTTATCAATACACTTACTTTTGAGTTTATTTCAAAGTAGCTTCTTCCTCTCTTGCTTGAGCCAGAGATGCTCAAAATGTTCTGTGAATGAGCTGGAGGAACAGATTTCCTGGCTGATAGAAATTGGCAAGGCTTCTCCAAAGCCAGGCAATATTAGGAGATGTTGATTTTTGGATTGCTATTATAAAGCTTACAAGTCTGTAAACTATTACATGAATTTGTCTAGCAATGTTATCTTGTGAAGTTATATAAGCCTGCAATAGAAAATGTTTTAACACTTGGCTCCCTTTGCTTTCCTGAAGGTAATGCTATACTATAAGACACAAGGCAAAGGAACATCAGTGCACCATAACAAAGGCAAAAAAAGTGGCTTTTTATGATTATGTTAAATACATTAAAAAGAAAAAAAAAAGTCCTTTTGATCAGCTGCATGAACAGCTGAGACTTTTTACTACAGTATCACTAATGCTGAGGGTCATGAAAATGGTCACAGGACTGGGGCATCTCAAAGTCCAAAAGCTGTAATAAGGAGGTTATAGCAAGCCAGAAAGATCAGGCAGTGTATAAGGGCCTTGCTCATACTACACAATGCTCATATGTGAGATCAGTTTGGTTCTGATGCTCCTGGTAAGCTCCAATCCAAACTCTGGTCATGGTGAAGCACATCTTGTCTACTAGGTACAGGAGGCAGAGCTTATCCCTTACAGACAAGCTCGTAATAGACAAATGCTTTTAATTATCTCAAACTGTTCCCTTATAAAATCACTGCTGTAGTTGTTTTTATATTTCAGGGATCACACCAGGCTAGTTTTCATTTGGGGTTTGCCTATAACAGAGTTTGTTTAGAGACTCTGTTGCCCAGCTTTTGCAAGGACATACCCAGGACAGTTCTCCTCTCCTGTGCTATTTGTACAGCTGTGGGTGGACTTGTGCACTGTAACATCTCAGCAGTTTTCATTATGTCTGGCTATTTTATTCTGAACATCTGCTGCAGGCATCACAATAAAAGCTATTTAGCTGCTGTTGGCTGGACTTACCTCTCTTCTAAGACTCTGACCTATGCTTGGTGCTCTATTGCTAAAGAGCTGTAGCTCGGTGCTGAGGGTGCTGGAATACCACTGCTGATCCTGGAAGAATTAAAAAAAACAACAACAACAAAAAAAGTGCTGTCCACTGTGGATGAACACACCAGATTTAGGAAAACTGCTGCCTAGGTAAGTAAACACATCAGAAATTCTCAGTGATCCTGTTTCTAGGAGATGGTATGAGGACACACTGACATTTTTTCCCTCTGATGTTAAGGTTAATTTGCTGCTAGCTGGTTCAAACTAGGCTGTCTGTATGCTGTTGCATCCTCTTTATCACTCAGGAGATAAATGTTGTTAGTTAAGCCCAGATTGACAACCGTGCTGTCCAAACTTGGAACTGTAGTTGCCATGAAAAATGCCAGTTCTTTAGTGAATATTGGTTCCAGCTCAGGGACAGTTCAGCTGTGAGATGCATTGCCAGGGGATGTTGTAGATGGCAGTTTTCTTCCAGGATTCACAAAGTGAGTATGCAGTTAAGGAAAATGAAAATCCACTGAAGGCATTTAAATACAATGATGATCTGCTGGCTCATATAGACCTTAAGATATTTGGGGTAGGGAAGGAGGAAGTACACCAGGGCAGGGTGGTGTGCTCCACATTTGTGTTCTCTCCCTAAACATCTGTTGCTGGCTGCTGTTGGAGCCAGGATGTAGGGCTAGATGGATCTTTAGTGTGACTGCTTTGGTATTGGAGAATATCTGCCATAGAAAGTCTCTGTTTGCCCTGTCAAAGACTTTCTGAAAGCCAATAGAATATGGACACATGATAGCTACTATTCTTCCATTTGTTTAAATAATGTGAATAATATGGTCAATGCAAGAATAGGGCAGAACCTAAGTAGATTCCTTTCCCAGGCTCAGCTGAGGATATGTAGCTCTGTTTCAAAGCTTTCTTTGCAGAGCTACTGGAAGAAAATGCATGCATTTTATCCTGATACGTTGCTCTGTGAGTCTTTGTTGGAAATAGCTTTGAAATCCTCTAAGGTGATATTTGCTTGTGATTATTATAAAATTCTACCTTTATGCTGATAACTGTAAATTTTGTTTCAAGTAATATTTACTCAACACAGGACTAGTTCTGAAGGACAAAGAAAACATGAAGTAGAGAGAATACTTCCATGTCAGTTTTGATTGAGTTCCTCTAGTTGCAACTGGTTCACTTGTAGGTCTCTGAGGTTTTGAAGGGATCTCACATACTCTTTTGTGTTTGCCACCTCACTCCTGGGCAAACCTCTCAATAATGTTTAGCTCTTTTTCTCTAGCTTATTCTTTCAGTCTTTTTCTCCTATCTATTAATAGTGAGGGCATTCAGAGCAGTCTGTTTATTTTCATGAGGACTTCTGTTATGGCATTTTTGACATAAGTTTTACCTTTTACCTCATATCCTCAGGAAATCACAGAACTCTTTTATATTGACGTGTATAGATGGCATACATTATAGAGAACTGGATCCCTATGTGGATAAATTGTTTGAGGGCTGAAATTCAAGTTCTCCTGTTGGTCCTAGACATTTTGTTTGCTTTTTATAAAATTAGGGGGGATGGGGAGACAAAGGAGAAGTTGGGAGGTGATCCTGGCAGTGTTTTCCAGAGCTGCCTTGTATGCTCACACAATCTCTTTACTTAAATTATGAGAAAATTTACCTGGTAATACATGTTTCACTTTTCCATTTCTTCTCCTTAAGAAAAAAAATAAATTAACAGTGTTGGCAAAGCTGGCAAAGTTCTTGTCTTTATTTCTAATGCACGAAACAATTCTTTGTGGCCCACAGATGTTGCTTAGTTCATCTTTATCTATCCTTACTTGTCCAGTCACTTTGTCCATGAAAGGTTTGATATTATAATCTAGCTGTAACAAAGTCTTTGATGACATAATAATATTTGTCTTTGTCTTCTCCACTGCACCTTTATTGTTTAAGGTTAGTGATGGATGATTTTCAACAACATAATCCATGTCAAGACTCTTGCACCTATTGCTGGTCTTTTTTTTTTTTTTTTTTTTTGCACAGTGTCACTCAAAGGCGAGGCAGTGTCTCCTCTTTTTCCAGCTAAGGTGCCTCAGAGGTTCATCACTGTTTTGTTCTTCAGTTTGATGCAGCCTACTCCTGGCTGTCTGCACTCATTTGTGCTGAGTAGATCACTGTTCACTCCATCTTGGCTATGACTTGAGCTGATTTTCCAGCTGGTGCCTCTGTAGGTTCATTCTGATTCTGCTCTTTGAGTCCAAGATAGTTTGATAGAACTGGTTAGTAGAGGATCCCTAACTCATCCAAGGCTCATAAATCTGCATGCTCTTTCTTCCACCTGAGGAATATCTTCTGATAAGCTGAGTGTATCTAGAGGCTTCAATCCTTATCTCCATTTCTCAACTTGAGAAGACAGTTCTGCCTGGCCTGTATGCCTGTATGTCCTAGAGCCCTGTCACTGTCAAGGTCAGAAATCCCTCTGGTCCTGTGCACTGGTTGTACAAGGGGAGGGTGAGGCATCCTTCAGTTAAGTGAAGTGTAAGTTCTATGTGCTCCTCTCTTACACTTATGGTAAGAGGAAGAAGTAGCAAAGAATGTGCAAAGCTAAGGAGAAGTGGGCACTCAGTCAACTTCATTGTTGTGTGAAGATGGTACAAAAATTGTTGTATTTCTTTTTTTTTTTTTTTTTTACATTAGCAATTCAGATCTTGTCTACCCTGTTTGTTTTTTCTTCACTGGAAAACTAATAGTATTATGACAGTGCAAGTAAAAGCTGATGAATTTCGAGTAGAAATGCTTTTCCTACAAAATGTTTTAAGCAGTCTGTATTTAGCTAACATTTATCTAACTCCATTCCTAACTAACAGTTGGAAGAGAAAATCTTTGCAGTTCAACACCTCCTCCTCTCCCCCTTTCACTAGAAGCTGCAAAACCTCCCACTCCACTTCTCTAGATCTTCTGAGGAGACCTCTGCCAAAACATAGCTTGATGTTGGTTTTTGGTGGTTTTGGGGTTTTTTTTTTTTTTTTTTTTTAAGTAAGAGAAAGAAGAAAACAAAACACTTCCAGGCTCTCATACACAAAGAGTCAGAACAGGGCACAAGTCCAATTTGTTTCCCTTCCCGTATTTCCTGAACATGTACTGTCACAGAGGCAACCAAGGCAGTCTGCTACATGCTTTACCCACCAGCCTTGCTATGGCTCTCTGGCAGGAGCAGTATCAAGGTTATCTGCAGTGTGATCCTGGTCTTCAGGGGGGGCACCAAAACAGGAACATTGCCAGGATCCTGCCTGTCTGGCAGCAAATGAGATCCTGTCATTGACATCTCAGGACAAACTCTTCAGTGATGCCACCAGCCCACACTGAAGGCTCTGTCTCCCTTGTTGTCATTATTTCTGAGGCTGTTAACTATTTCTTTTGCAATATGTGGGTATGGAGGCCTTTTCCAAAGCAGAGCATGGCCAGGCTTTCCAAGGGCTTGCCCAGGAGGAGGCAGACAGAGAACATCTGCCCCACAATCACCTGCCAGCATCTGGGAGAAGCTGTACTGAAGTGAACCGGGCTGTGCCCTGGCCTTGGGAACTGGCATCCTTGCTCCACTGTGGGCAAAGTCTGCATGAAGGAAATGAAAGAGGCTCCCAGCCCAGGCTCATAGCCAGCCCATGGGTGAGGTCGCAGTGGGGACAATTGAACAAGCCTTGTGCAAGCAGATCCCTGCTGGTGTGGAGTGATGCCTGTGCCTTGGCCACTAAGCAGTCTGGAGGGTAGCAGCCTGAGCATGCCAGAGCTAGTGGCAGGAAACTGGAATACTACTTTTAATAAAAAAGCCTATTTTGCTTCTCTTTCCTGTCTAGAAATGTTTTTTCCTTAAAACTTGCTGATCAGCTGGGAAACTTCAGTGCAGTCTCCACTAACAGAAGCCAGGCTTGCTTTCTTCCTACCGTGGATAAGAAATTAAATCCTGTTCCCGTTGACATGTAGGCAATGTCAGTTCCAAGATGGTGAAGAAGACCTCCAAAAGCACCCACCCCACCCCCCCCAATTTTCTATACCTACAAGACCACATCTTTCAGGGAGGCTGTTGCCTCTTTCCAACCTTTACCAGCCACAGGTGAGCAGCAGCTCTGGCATCTCACTCAAGCTGCACAACTGGTGTGTGATCGGCTGAGGCTGCAGGGACAGTCTTGGACAACTCAAAGCTGAGGTGCTTGGGAGGTGGTCTTATCTCTTCATCATTTTCAGTCTCTAGATATCCTGAGGGATGTCATAGGAGGCTTTCTTGCATGAGAATTCTCTGGTGCACATCTGTGGATTGGCCTTCTAATCTCCTTGTTTTGCTATTCTTCCCTCACAGGACCACTGCAACCATAGTCTGGCAGATCATCAAGAAATACCAATGCTTCCAGTTAACTCCTGGCAAAGTGGTGTGAATCCAGCAAACTTCCACAAGATACCCTTATTGGGTGCTGCAAAGTAAGATGAAACCTTCAGCACATAGTAAGCAAGGGAATACAGAATCCTGGTGAATCCCTGGATTGAGCAAATGTCCAGCTCACAGTGCTTCTACTGTCAGAAAATGAAATGTCAGCATCTCCTGCTCTTCCCCTTTCTCCTTAAATACCCCTTG
Source organism: Megaceryle maxima (assembly GCA_024605025.1). Lineage (NCBI taxonomy): Eukaryota > Metazoa > Chordata > Aves > Coraciiformes > Cerylidae > Megaceryle > Megaceryle maxima. Next base: position 80,564 of record JANHGN010001804.1, read on the forward strand.
GAATCCCATGATTCATAGAATGGTAGGGGTTGGAAGGGACCTTTGGAGATCATAGAGTCCAACTGCCCTGACAGAGCATGATCACTGAGGGCAGGCCACACAGGAACAGATCCAGGTGGATTTTGAAAGTCTTTAGAGAAGGAGACTCCACAACCTCTCTGGGCAGCCTGTTCCAGGCTCCATCAATCTCACAGTAAAGAAGGTTTTCTTCATGTTGAGGTGGAACTTCCTGTCTTCCAGTTTATGACCATTGCCCCTTGTCATATCACAGGGCACCACTGAAAAAAGACTGGCCCCTTCTACTTGACACTCACCCTTCAGATATTTGTAAACATGAATAAGATCCCCTCTTAGTCTTCTCTTCTCCAGACGAAGCCCCAGGTCTCTCAGCCTTTCCTCATAAGAGGGATGTTCCAGTCCCTTAATCACCCTCATAGCTCTCTGTAATATGTCCCCACCCCTCTTGAACTGGGGAGACCAGAACTGGACACAATATTCTAGATAGGGTCTCACTAGGGCAGAGTAGAGGGGGAGAAAAACCTCCCTCTACCTGCTGGCCACACTCTTCTTTATGCACCTCAGGATACAATTTTCCTGGCCACAAGTGCACATTGCTGTTCCATGGATAATTTATTGTCTACCAAGACTCCAAGGTCCTCTTCCATGGAGCTGCTTTCCAGCAGGTCAATCCCTCCTGTACTGGTGCAGGGGGGTTATTTGTCCCCAGGTGTAGGACTCTACACTTGCCCTTGTTGAACTTCATTTGGTTTTCATTTGCTCAGCTCCCCAGTCTGTCCTGGATGGCATCACAGTCTTCCAGTGTATCCACCACTCCTCCCAGTTTCATATCTTTGTCAGACTTGCTGAGGGCATACTCTATCCCTTCATCTAGGTTGTTGATAGATATTGAATAAGACTGGACCCAGTACTGACCCCTGGGGAACACCACTACTTACAGGTCGCCAGCTGGATTCAGCACCACTGATGACAACCCTCTGGGCTCTGTTGTTCATGCAGTTCTTAACCCATCTCACTGCCTGCTCTTCTAACCCAAACTTCCTGAGCTTTCCCACAAGGATGTCATGGAAGACAGTATCAAAAGCCTTGTTGAAGTCAAGGTAGACAACATCCACTGCTCTCCCTGTATCTACCCATTCGGTCACACAATCATAGAAAGCTATCAGATTAGTCAGACATGACTTCCCTTTAGTAAATCCATGTTGGCTATTGTTGATAACCTTCTTTTCTTCCATGTGCTGAGATATGATGTCCAGAATTAGATTACCTTTCTATGGATGGAGGTGAAGTTGACTGGTCTGTAATTAGCAGGGTCTTCCTTCTTGCTTTTTCTGAAGACTGGAGTGACATTGGTTTTCCTCCAGTCCTCAGGCTCCTCACCTGTCCTCCATGATTTTTTTTGAAAAAGATGGAGAGTGGTAGAGCAACAACATCACCCAGCTCCCTCAGCACTCATAGGTGCATCCCATCAGGGCCCATGGATCTGTGTGTGCTCAGTTTACGCAAGTGATTTCTAACCCAATCCTCATCAACCAGTGAAGAGACTTCCTCCTTACAGGCTTTCACTCTTAATTCCAGGTTCTGGAATTCCTGAGGGCTGGTCTTAGCAGTGAAGACTGAAGCAAAGAAGACATTCAGTAACTCCACCTCTGCATCGTCTGTCACCAGGTATTCTGCATCATTCAGCAGTGGGCCCACATTTTCTCTATTCTTCCTTTTACCATTGATGTATTTGAAGAAGCCCTTCTTGTTCTCCTTTACTTCCTTGGACAGAGTTAATTCCAAGCGGGCCTTGGCCTTCCTTGTTGCATCCCTGCATACCCTGACAACATTCCTATAATCCTCCCAAAAGGCCAGACCCTTTTTCCACATACTGTGAACTTTTTTACACATGAGTTTTTCCAGCAGCTTATTGCTCATCCATGCTGGCCTCCTGCCTTCTCTACTTTATTTTTTACTTAAAGGAATGCACCTGTCTTGAGCTTGGAGAAAGTGATGTTTGAATATCAGCCAGCTCTCTTGGGCTCCCACACCTTCTAGAGTCTTAGACCAAGGGATTCCTCCAAGTAGCTCTCAGAAGAGGACAAATTTAGCCCTCCTTGAAGTCCAGGGTTGCAATCCTACGTATTGTCCTACTTCTTCATCATATGATACTAAACTCTACCATGTTGTGATCAGTACTGCCAAGGCTGCCCCCAGCCTTCACATCCCCAACCAGACCATCTTTGTTTATTAATACAGGGTCCAGCAGCACACCTCTCCCAATTGGCTCTTCCACCACCTGCATCAGAAAGTTATCATCAATGCACTGCAAGAGCCTTCTAGACTGAGTATGACGTGCTGTGTGGCCTTTCCAACAAATATTAGGGTGATTGAAGCCACCCATGACCACCAGGGCATGTGATCTTGAGGCTGCTTCCAGCTGTCTGTAGAAGGCCTCATTGATATTCTCTTCCTGGTTTGGTGGTCTGTAGTAGACACCCACAATAGTTTCACCTATATTAGCATGACCCTTATTTCTTACCCATAAGCTTTCAGCATGTTCTTCACCCCACCCCCCGGGTAAAGCTCTATGCATTCTAGTTGCTCTCACGCATGAAGAATGACTCCACCACCTCGCCTTGTTGGTCTGACTTTTTCTGAAACCTTTCCACAAACAATAAAAAACCTGTCAAATGTCCAGCATCTCCAGGCCTGTCCCAGGACAACTCACATGCCACTCTAGGGCTTGCAGACCTAACACACAAATCTTTACAGAGATTTCATTACTTTAGGAAGTATGGGCAAAAAAGCCCCTAGTCACTGACAGCTTACACAAATAGTAGGACCCTTCTTCCCTATCACAAAGGCTGTTCAAAGAACCCCCCCCCTCCCAAAATGCTTTCTCTGAAGCTCCAGTTTGCAGGTTGGGGGTTGCTGCCTTTCTGAGTTGATTATTCTTTGGAAATTATGCTGGTAACTACATTAGGAAGACAGTCCTGGAGCTTTGCCCTATAATATTTAACTTCCTGAGTCGTTTGCAAAAAATCCCTTGACAGCTTGCAGGTGTAGAGGCTGGGAGAGTAGTAACACAAGAAAAGGACCTTCATGCTGAGTGGACCCTCCTAATAAATGAGCTTAAAGAAAGCAGATTGTTTATGTCAACATGACCAAGTATAGGGACCTTCATCCAGAAGCGAAGAGTTGGCTTATTGTGTGGGAGGGGTTTTCAGAGAAGCCAGTGCTTCTGAAAGCTGCTGGAGATGCAGATGGGAAGATCATGGTGGACAATAAGAGCGGGTGCAGGTATGTGCTATGCTGATGCCGGAGAGATAATGCAATTCTCTGGTGTGTAAAGTGGACAGTGAATGGGAGTGGTGAGATTGTGTTTCCTCTGTGTTTGGCACTGGCGAAGAAGCCATTTGGTTTCCTGATCTATCCTACCAAGGGGAAGGAAGAGCAAGGAATGGGGAAATGAAGGAGACTCAGCCTTGTGTATGGCCTGGAATCATCTCACCTAACATTAGGCACCAAGCTACAGTCTCAAAGGTAGGAGCAGAGTTGCCTTGTACAGTTGGTTAAGAGGGAGAGGATTCCCCAGTGCTCAGACCTGGGGTGGTGCAAGTCAGCCATAGCTCTGGCTGGGGCACCCTGCTCAGCAGCCAACCCAGAGCATTCAAAGCAGTTAAGGGAATAGGCATCACACTGCACAGACATCTTCTCTGGGAGTGGGCTGCTTGGTGGAGAAGGTGACAGATGAGTGCATGACTAGATCCATCCACTCACCATTGCACTGCCCGTGGTGTGTTGTGAATTGAATTGCCATTAACATCTGCACTGTTAAGTGCTACTCATCTGTATTAATTACAAGAGGAATAACCAATAGTGCCTTACAGAGAGGGAAGTGATAGGTATAGTGGTTATAGAGCATGGAGATGATGTGCACTGGATCTAGCCTGAAACCAGAATGAAAATGTGTTTCCCTTCTGAAACAAAATCAAGCCCTTTAAAGATAGAGGGGACTGTAAAGCTCTGAGATGAGCCAGCTCAGGGCAGGGAGCACCCTGATGATGGTGGGAATTTTCCACCCCCACAGGGGGACAGTAACTCAAATGCGAGTTTGTCACAGAGCTATCTGGCTGTGATGGGAGATTCTGTTCTGGGCTGAAGGAGAAGCTTCATCAAGAACTTTAATAGCCAAGTAGGCAGTGAAGCATTTGCTGGGAAGAAGGTGTTTCATGAGCACATTAAGTGCCTTGTCAGTTTTGTTTTGTTTTTTTTGTTTTTAATGGGTAACTTAGATTGTTCCCTGTCCCTTCTGTAGGGTGATGTTATGGAGACAGATGGAGGGAAGGAAACTTCTGTCTGTCCATGTGGTTCTTCAATTGTTGGCTTTCTCTCTTCAAGAAAAAAGTCAGTTTCAAACTAAAACTGCCACTTAGAAGCTTCTTGTCAGAAATGCTGAAAACTTTTTTTTTTTCAGCTGCAACTGTTGACATGAACTCAGCATGTTTTCATTCAGATTAGCACAATATGTCAAAATTCACTGAATAATGTTTTTATGACCTGCTCTGACTAAAGAGCTTCCGTCCCAGAGGGTAAGAGGCAGACGAGCAGCTTTGCCTCTGGGACAGCAGGGGATGAGAGTGCAGCAAGGCACAGCACACTGCCAGGACAAGCAGCTGGTGCTCAGGGGGATGGGGGTGACAGTGGGTGTTACATGGTCTCATGTTCATCACCTTCATGAGTGACCTCCAAGGGGGTTGAAGATGGAGCTAGCAAAGCTCTGCGCCTAGGTTAGTGAGGGACTAAACAAGACTCTAATTAAATTCAGTGTTGACAGAAGCAACTAATGGCTCCTCAGAAGATTAATTTTAAGTGCTTATACTTTATTGGGTTTCCCAATTAACTGCAACAGCCCAAGGAGAAAACAAATCAGCATGTTGCTGTGGGTAGCCGGCTCTGGCTCCCTGAGCAGTAGTGAAGTGAGTGCAACAAGCAGGGTGTTAGGCTGCTGAGGAGATGTGGAAAATGAGGCTGAAAAAATCCACACTGCAGGATGGCTGTGATCAAGTGAGTCTTTGATCTTTATCCCTAGGCTAGGGTAGGGGTGACAGATATGCTGAGAGCCTTTCGCCTCCAAGAGCCTGGCACAACCAGGTGCTATCATTTAATGCCCAACATGACCAGCAAGCAGGGTCTTAAAAGTCAAGCCCAGGCCAGCAGGATCCTCATCCAGGGGAGCAGTGAGTGGCAGGGCTTTTCTTTGGGATTGTAATTACAAGGTCAGAGGGATTAATTACTCATATCCTCATTTCATTGAGAAAGAAAACAAAAGAAATACTTCTGCTGTCCATCAGGGATAGAGCTCATTCCAAACCTAGACTTGCTAACGGAGTGCCGCTTTGGATGGCTGTGGCTGATAGTCCTATGGCATCCTAGCATCATTTCCACCCCCTTCATGATCCTCTTGGTAATCTGATTAGCTTCTACATATCCTGGAAAAGGGGAGCAGCCCTGGACAGCCAGGGATGAAGGACAGGGGGAGGCAGGGTGGCAACAGCATCCGTTTAGAGAACTAAAAGCTGCTATTGAAAATGGCACCTTTGGCAAATGGGAGGAAAAACCCTGCCTTTCTGTTGTTATTGTGGTTTTTTTTCTTCTACAGTTGACAAAACTAGGCTTTGTACTCAGTCACCATAAATAAACAGAATCGAACCTGGGACACATCTTAATTGGATCATCAATTTTTTCAGTGAACATTCCTATGAAGTCCTGACTGTTAGCTAATAGTTCACTCCAAGAGAGTAAGATTGTAATACTGCTATTAAATAACTCACTCTCAGTGTTTACTAAAACTGGGTGTGCAGCTCTGTGGCTGTGTTTCCTGCAGGAGCACCTCAACCAGGCTCCTAGAGGTAAATGGGATGGTCCAAGGCTTTGCTTCAGGCCACATTTCCCTCTAGGTCTGTGCACCTGTGAGCATCAGTGGAGGCAGATGATGTCTTCAGAGGTGACAAAGATCTATGCTGGAAGACTACCCCATGTCCCTGTCTCAGAAGGCAAGTGTGAAAAGGGGTCAGGACTTCAAAGCATCAGGGCAGGCAATAGGTGTGCAATGCCAGTCTGTACAGAGGAAGCAAACCAGAAGTAATTAACCTTATATAATTAGGCTGAAAGGCAATGCACATAAAACTGCTGAAGGAAAATAGTTTTTCCTTTGTATGTTAGCTGTGGAAGTCATTAGCTCAGTGCTGTTGTGGCAAGTCCAACATCAGAACAGGCATGTTTTGCCCCTCATCAGGCAGGGCTAGGGCTAGATGATGTTAAGAGTCCATTGCTTAATTTTTTCCTATATGCTGAAGAACGATACATAACCAATATTAAATGCTAAAGGTTTCCATACAAGTTGCTCTCACCGATGTGCAACTTCTGAGATTCAGTCACAGTTGTAGGAAGCTGATTCCTTGGGATTTGTTGGTAAGGCTGGTAGTCAGTAGGGATATTTGAATACTAGTGGCGTTGTGTGGCTGATCTAGGATAGGCCAGATAACCTCACTTCCTACCAGGTGCTGGGCTCTATCCCTGTGGTGGTGAGCTGCTGGCCTGGAGGGGTTTCAGGGTGATAGTGACATTTCAGCTGGGTGCAAATGGTGTGAAGCTGTCCTCTGTTTAATGGGGAAGGTCATATATGGGTATTGCTTCAGGCTCTTTGCAGTTCCCTGTTGCTTTAGCAAACGAAAGTGCTAGGGGATGATGTTTTCATTGCAGCTCGGGCTGTTATAATAGCTGTGCCCTGATGCCCAGTGGAGGCAGGACAGTGGGTTGGAGTTTAATCCATAGTGCTTAAGGGGCTTGTATTTTATATTTCATATATTATTTT
>JANHGN010001806.1:0-13612 GCA_024605025.1 Megaceryle maxima
GCTTTAATCTCCTTTTCATATTGTAATACAGGATAAAAAAGGGAAATCTGACAAGAAAAGTAATTGGAAAATGAAATTATCTACCTGAAAGTCAGTTTTATTTTATGGCTTACATTCATATTTTTAAATGAAAAGAGATCTGTGTGTTGTCTTATGAAATACAGATGAAGCAGTTCAAGAAATAACATAGTTCACTGAGGTAATGACAAAATAGTTCATAACCCGAAAAACGATTTGTGGTTTCAGAGCTTGCTCTGTCTAATGAGGAAATTTCTTCTACTCTCTCACTCTCCCTCCTCATCCCCTCCATCCCCACCCAAAGAAAAAGACAATGACAAGAGATTCAACATCACAAACCAAAACCAAACACGTTCTTCCAATATTAAAACATGAATTATCTACTACCTCAATTACCATTGATTTTATGAGTATTGTTCTTTTATACTTACATATTAAAAGGCAATGTAAACTCTGCATCATTTTTGTTCATCATCTAGAAGTAATTCTCGCAGAGGAGAAGAAGAAAACAAACTCTTACAGAAATCTTCTATCCTGTGTGGGATGTACTTTTAAATTTTACCAAAGAAAACATGTGTCAGTCTTCTTTTAGCAAAGATGATGTTTAGCAGACATTGTATAGAGGAAAAATAACATTTAAAATAGCAAATATCCTCTATGAACAAAAGCAAGCTGAGGACACCCTGAGAAGATCCTAGAAGTTTTTGGATATTAACTGAAATCTCCTCCTAACTGTTGTATCCTTAAAAATTAAGCATTAAATTACACACATCTAAAGACATATTCAGCAAAACCTAAAATAAAATAAAAATGCTGGAATAATGCAGTGGCTTTCTGATATAATTCAGGAAACAAAGAATTAAAGACAATGCCAAAAAAATGGCATTGGCTCCTATGAGACAAAAGATAGCCCTCATCAGAAGAAAGGATCACATTTCTTCTGCTACTAGAGACAGTAAGACTTTATATAGAAGGGTAAGTCACTTCATATTCCTGGTGGGGAAAATAATGTGATAGTATTTCAACAGGAAATCATCCAAGTGATATTGCACCCATGTTCCTTTTTGTCATTCTAACTTTGCAAACACATTCTATACTCAATAAACACAGTAGGTAAAATTCATCACTCATCCCTTTCATGTCTTGGTCCACACAGTACTTGTGTGAATAGACCAGGCAGCTGGAAGGTATGAGAGTGTCTGACAGAAACTTTCTTGCTAGTTTACATAGAATGTGATTATTATCAAATGCCAAGATAGTGGTTTTTTAAGTGTTATGAACTCACATGTACTACAGTCTATAGCATAAAATAAACAACTAGGCACACGAAATTAACATGGATGATGCGTTATAATTTACCATTTCAGAGCAAAAAGAAATTTGATTAAAAGTAAGGCTTTTGCTATTTACATTACCATTTTAGGTCACGTTTTCATTTTTCCATTTTGAAGCATATAGATAGACTCCACATAAATTGTATCAAAAGGAGAAATAAGCAATTCTGAAGAGAAGCAACTTCCCATTAAAATCAGTAATGAATTGAGGACTAGCTAAGATTTTCTACCAAAACTCTTCTAACAGAAATATGAAGCTGTGATAAAATACTTTTTGTTGTGATAAATATTAATTTTTGCTAAGATACTTTTAAATACATTTTGGCCTAAAAAAGCATATTTCCTTCAGGGATTTTTTTTTATTTTCCTATAAAATCTGAAAAAAACACCTGCCTAAGGACTTTACATAGATAGAAGCCTAGTTTAACTTTCAAAGATAACTTGGGTCTAGCTAAAGAAAAGAGGAAGGATTAACTGCTAAAAATAGTTACAGTTCCAGTTCCAGTCACCTGTTCCTTTTAGTGCACAAAAGAAAAAAAAAAAAAACATATATATATAAAAAATATAAAACAAGGAATTCTTGAATATATTTTGCTTCTTGACAGATTTATCTCTGTTCTTTAAACAACATTAAGTCATTACTCCACCTTATTACAAATATTTTGTCTGGGAAAAATACGCAACTTCATTAAATATCTTGGATAGAAATGCAGCATTTTTCCCAAAAGATTGTCTCTTGTTAAAAACACATGATGTTTGCGGGTTTTTTTTCTCTTCACACTGCTGGTTTTGCTACAGAGTCACTGTAATCACAACAAATTTCATATCTGGATAATAAGAAAGTATCTTCATAGTTTTACAGTGATCGTAAAAATCTCCGCAGAGATCTGATGAAACTTTTCACAAGAGATGACTGTCAGTTCTCTTCCTCAATGTGTAAGCAGTAACCTTAGTGACCTGTATTAGCTGTGGCTTTGCAAGAACTGTGTAGTGTGCTTCTACCTGAAATAGAAAGATTCAAAACAACTAGGTGCTATCTGAATCAATACACTTACCATAAATTTCATCCAAGATCGAACTGGAACCATGGTATCTATGGAAATATTTTTTCCTTGATGTGATAGGTTAACCTCATCCAGAAGCCAAGCACCCACCACACAGCTACTCATTCACTCCTTGGCTTGCCCAGTGGGAGAGGGAAAGGAATAGGCAGAACAAAAGCAAGAAAACTCATGGATCAAGGTAAAGACAATTTAATAGGTGAAGAAAAAGGAAACAAAAATGGATGGAAAGGTATGTACTGAAAGGGAATCACCACCTCCCACAAGCAGACTGATGCTCATCCACTCTCTGAGCAATGGACACCTTGGAAGTCAACCCCCACCTCCCCCACCCCCCCTTCTTCTATGTCCAGCTTTCATTGCTGAGCAAGACATAATAGGGTATGAAATAGACATGTGGTCAAAACACATCTAGGTGTGGCATTTAAGGACATGGTTTAGTCGTCCTGATAATATTTAGTAGGCGGTTGGGCATGATGATCTTGAAGGTCATTTCCAACCTTAATCATTCCATGATTCTACGATCCCTTTGGCCAGCTGGTGTCAGCTCTCCTGTCTGTGTCCCCTCACAGGCTCTTGCCTACCCCCATCCTGCTTACCAGGAGGGGGAGGAGGGGGGAAGTTCAGAGTGGGAAAAAAGAGAAATCCTTGACATTATGCAAGCACTATTCAGAAGCAGCCAAAACATTCATGTGCTACCAACTCTTGTTTTAACCAAAGATGATATGAATAATCATGAGTAAATTCATAATAACGTATTTCAAAATGCTGCATATTCCTTAAATAATGACACAGCTGCAGCAATATTTTTTTTTCATATAGTAAAGAGAAAGGCATCTCTTTCACCATGTATCTCTGTCTACAGCAGTTACCTGCAGTTACCTGCAAATAATTTTTGTATGTAACAGTACCTTTATACAAACATGAATAACAACTTGTGAGTATTCTTCCTCAGAAAAGAGGATGTTATTTCTACTAATGATTCAACTAGCTTACCACTACTTGTCTGGACTGAGATTCCAGGCACTAGTCTTTTCTAGATAATGCTGAGGAGAATTGGCTGATTTATATAGAGATGTAGAGATCAACAACATTATCACCCGAGAGTATCAAAATGTCTGTCCAACTGTCTTTATTAGGCCTTTAATAAATTAATGCGTGCATTTAATATGAATAAGACAGAGCCTTGTAAAATCCTAAAGGTGTAACCGGCTACTTATACTCTTTGTCAGTGTTCTCAGAAAAGAAGTATATTCTCTCAAGATTAGCTAAAGGGACTAAATTCCCATGATCAGTACTAAATAGCCAATAGATGGATATACATGAGTATGATATGAGACTTTAATTCCCTACACAGACCAAGGGACCCAGACAGGAAACGAGTCAACTAGAATGAATGTGAGACTAGAGATCTCTAACCTGTCTTCATCACATTTCCCCATACAAATAAAGTGGAATAATTGAAGTAAATAGGCTGCTGGTATCTAGAAAAAGTGTTATTTTCTATGTTTGTGATACCACTGTGGCTGTATACTGACCTTCACAAGGCAGAAGGTCAGTTTTCTAACTTTGTGGAAAGTAAAACTTCAATGTATGCAGACCGCCAACATTAGGATATTTGCATTGTCTAAACACACAGTTTAGAATTTATTCCAAGCATTAATGACCAGCTCTTTATAGCACAATCCAGTTCTGAAGGAACGAGTGATTCCCAGTGCTCACAGTTATTGAGTTACTCTAAGAATTGATTTCCTACAGCAAAGCATCCTCAGCAGCCTGTTCAATAGCATGCCCATCATTTTGTACTTGATGATTCACTGCTTTCTCTAATAGTATGTTAAAGTTTGAAAAATTGTTATTTAAATGTAAAACTAAAATACTTATTTCTTTGTGAGTCATCAAGATTAGGTTAGCCTCCTTTACAACATTGCAAGGCACATATTCTGAAATGTTTACCTTAGTATGCTTTTAAAAATGACCCTGGTTTTGGTTCAGACTATTAGATAGCAAATGGTAAGTCAGTTGCTAGCTGTATGACACTCCTCTTTCTGCTTGGAATGGGAGCAGAGACAACTTTAGAGAAAAGATGGGGAATTTGCTCTTGCCCACACTATGTGGATGAAAAGGAAGTGGTGTTAGACAAAACAAAATGCAGGAATACACACTCTTAGTTCTGGAGTGAAACCCTATTTTAAGTGCAATCAATTTAGCAACACATCTCGTACAGTTTCCTTTTACCCAAAAATTAACTTGTCTTACAGTAAAATAAATAGCTTCAGTTCCAATCCTGCTAGCAACAAGGAGCAGCTTATGAAGTCAATAAAGCTTTCTCAATGAATCATTGCCTAACAAAATATTAATATCATATTTTGCTAAAAGATTTGTCAGGAAAAAAAAAAAAAAGTAACAGCTGTCTGGAAGACTTCAGATTGTGAAATTTGGGAAACTTTAGTATTTAGTTTCTCCATTTTAATCTTTTTCCTCAGTTGCTACTGAAATTGCTGAGGATAGAAATTCTGTTTGTGAATGGAAACTCCATTATACTCACAAAATGAGTTTCCATCCATGCAAATGCCAATGTTTCCCTTGCTGCTATGCCATCTGAAATCAGCCATCTGGTCTCACTGCTATTTTAATGTTCTAGTTCTTGTGCAATTACTAATTCCTGAAAACAGAAAAAGAGAGGCCCACATACAGACCTGAATTTAACTCCAGTTCAGTTCAGTGGAGGAGTTCATGCTTCCACAGATCAGTAATGATCCAAGAGAGGCACAATAAAGATGAAGCAGACACAGCACTTGAATTTTTACTTTCCCATGACAGTGGTCTTCAAAAAGCCTTAAGTAAACATAAGTGACTTCTATTGGAAACAGCTATGTATTATTACTCTTTATATCAGCTGCCAGTGTCCTGAGGGCACTAGCAGCCCTAAATGTCCCAGCTTGACCTCCCTGAAGCTCCTCTCACCTGCCCACAGCCCAGTATCCCATCTCAGTCCCCTGGGGCCATCAACCAGCCCTGTCCTGCTGATCCATGGTCCCTGACAAGCTGGACCCCACTGCAGACATCCCCATGCCCAGGCAGGTGCTCGATGCCCAGGGCTGGGGTTGACCATGGTGCCCTCTACTCCTGACTGAGGTGCTGGGATGAGCCCTGGCTGCTTAGTATTATTCTCAACTCCTGCCCCACGGGAACTGCTGGCCCATGGCAGGCCCTGGCATGGAAGAACAATTGGAGTAGGGAGGAGGATGAGGCTGCAGGTGAGCCCAGATAATGTGGATGAGTTACTCCTCTGCTGCTGGCACAGCCTTGCCAGATCTTTTCTTCCCATAGCCATTGCAATCATCCCATGCTTCCCCATTCTCTCCCTGGAAGGGTTTCCATCAGTAAATTAATTTCAAAATCCAGGAAGCAGCAGAAAAGGAAAAACTCATTAGAAAGCAGTAGTAGACGTGTTAAGCAGACGTGCTTTGTTTTAATAAATAGATTTGGGGTCATGACAAAAATTCTCGTGCCCTTTTGTTTACTTTTAATTACGTCATTATTACATGTTGCACATTTTTTTCTTGATGTGTTTTTTTAAAAAAACCACCTTTATTAGAAACTGACATTTAATTAATAATTTTCCAGTACTTTTGCAAAATACACAATAGTAGCAAAGTAGTATTTGTCAGTTGAAACAATGACAGTAATAAATGTGAAATGTCAAGTGAAACAAAATATCAAATGGAACAATGGCAATAATAAATGTAAAATTTTTTTTACAGCTATACAGTTTTTATCAAATTCTTAAATAAAACCTTCTAGAAGTTTCCTTTGCATGCAGTGGCAGAAAGGCATGTATTTTAATAAATTCATTGCCTAGGGACTGAGATGACAATTACTGCTAGTTTCACTGTAACACCTGTCTTGGGAACTTCAAAATTGAACAGAAGCCTTCCCCAAAGATGTTATTTCTGTTAAGTCAGATACTGTAAAGTAAATGTAATGCCTACAGTACTCTGGGAAACCATCACATAAGCCCTAATTGCTGTGCTTTAGTATCCAAGGAGAAATGATTTCAGAAAAGTAGCCAAAGTCAGGCTTCCACATGTGCTTCTACTAAAGCAGTCACGGTCACTTTGCTGATTAACTCTTCTTTTCCTGTGTTTGCAACTGTATCAATTAATATAGAAACCTTTATATGTCAATTGTATTTTTAGAAATAAAGATTCTGCCAAACCCTGGAAGAAGAAATAGGCGATAGGAAACGCCAGAGAGAAATGGAAGAGGTGCAATGAACTTCCCCAACAGCCTACCTCTCAAACTATACTAGGCTGATGGTCTAAGTTTCTCTGATTGCAGCACTCAATGACAGCTGAAGAAATGGTCTCTGCTTTTCCGTACCTGCTAGCACAACACAGCTGTTGAAATACTCATACAGTGCTTATACACTCAGTGCAATAGATTATTTCAGTGATGGCCTATACCTGGGCAAACAAATGGGCTAATTTACTGTGTGTATTTGTAAAATAAACTGTGTTTGGGATGACTCAGAGTTCCATAGCTACTCCAGTAGCAACTCAGGAATTCACCCTCATGTAGAACTATCATTGGGACTGGATACACCTTTTTGTTGCAGCATGAGTTTTGTCATAGAGGCACTTAGCCCTAAGCATGAAATGTTGCGAGAAAGAGACAATACTAGAAAGTTATACTTGGAAGAAAAGCATTCTTTCTTGACAAGGAATTCCTTTGTGTTCCTTGCTTATGAGTTCATCTGTGTTCACCATCAATACCAAGGTTAATAGTAGATTGGATAAATTATATGAAATGGATATAGTCAAAGGGAAAAAAAAATCCTTGCTTAATGATGCAAATGTCAGGATAACCTTCAGCTTCAGTACTGTCAGGTTTTCATTCTGATGATATTCTTACAACAGGCTTTTAACATAACTCCAGTCATTGGGACACCTACTTCTAGCATAACTGAACTGAGAATCAGCATTTGTAATTCTACACTGAGAAACTTCTCGAAAACTTCCTTTTCCCTTCTTCTGGACAATTTAAACTTTTCTTTGGGGATTTACACATTTAAACATGTATTCCAAATGTGCAATTATATCATAATTATACTCTGGTTTTTGTATGCTTTAAATGCTCTTCCCAGAAACTGGAGTTTTAAGAACAGAACTATATGTATAGTTCCCAAAGAACATATCTCTCAGCAGAATTTGATTTAAAATTCTTTGCTTGTGAAGAGTTAGATAATTGTTAAGTGAAAAAAATGTTTAAGTGTCACACCAGCTCCAAATGTCAGCTGGGGCCTGTGTTAGCATAACTTGTTGTATTTGTCACAACTAACATCAGTAGTAAAAATAATGGAAACATAGCAAGGACAAGTTAAGAAGGCACCAAATTTGCCAGAAAATTTATGATGTGTTGTCTCTATATGGTAATTTGAACTGATATATGACTAGTATCTTCCCTGTGGAATCAGTTTGTCACTTTCTTCTTGGTAATAATTTAGTATTCTGAAATATTTTTAAAGTCAGAATGAATTTTAACAACTACTTAAGTTTTCTGCATCTGCATGGATATGAGCTGCATGCTTGGAACAACTGAAAGACTATCTAAGGTTAAAATAATATTGCTAATAGCTTAAAGTTGGAGGTAAAAAATAGAACACTGAAACAGACCTAGTTAAAAAATCGTGTCCCCCACAGGCGTTTGTCATTTCCATCTATACAACAGTGTGAATCAAAAGAAGAAAAGCACATAATAGTAACTAAAGATGTAACAGGTGGGAGAGATGCACATTAGGTGCTATTTAATGTGATGTAGTCCAAGAAAATGTGAAGAAATATTCATAACATAAATTATTTCTTAATCAGATCAGTCAGGGTGCAATTCCAGTGCACAAACCTCTTCATTCTCATCCATCCCACCTCTGATTTCTTTGCCTGTGCTCATGCCAGCTTTGACATGGTGCAGATGTACTGCCCTGGATCAGGCCTCTGGGAGCAGAGCTGTGTTAGCAGGAGCTGGGAGACGCCTCGTGGGGGATGCCCATGCTTCCCCTGGGAGCTGCATCAAGCTCAGGTCCCCCTCAGTGACCAGCTTCCCAGCCTTTGCACAGCAGCAAGTGCTGCTGCTATCTGACAAGAACAATCATGAATGTACTTCCATCAAGTTCAGGATGCTTCTGTCTCCCCATTTTTATGCAGCCACTCGCCCTTGCTGTTCCCTGACAGTTTAAGAGTTATGCTACCTGGTCTCTGCAACAACTGCAACCCCTTGATAGTCCTGTCTAGTGCTACTGATTCCTTCACATACTTCTGCTAGTCTGGACATGATTTTGCTTCCTCAGGCCTCGTGAGGTATCACAACCTCAATGTCTTAGTTCTGCTGTCTCCACTGGAAAATTCAGACTTTTTATGGGGAGTGAGTAGGACAGACATAGGCTGCTAGCTCATTTCTTAGCTGATCCTCACCAGTTGAGAGTTGCTAACTAGTAGCAGATAGGTTCATAGGCTGTCTTGTTCTCCTGGGCTTCACTTTACAATATCCTTTTCTAAGCTGCATAGGTGAAAAGAGCATAGCATTCTTCTAGCACAGTAAATATAGCTGCTATTGCTTGTAATAAGCCAGAGTCTTTGTGTCTAGCTGATGAGACAGGCTTCAGGACTTGTCAGGCTTTGTATGGATTTCGTTTGGCTTGCCTGAAGACTTGGGATGCTTGCTACACTCTCTCTCACAATCCAAACTGAAGCCATCAGCCTTGAGACCCAGAAAGTCTGGAAGTGTGAATGTAACGCCAAAGGGGTAGACACGAGAAGTTTGTGCATGCAATTTTAACTGTATACACCTTGAACTATAAATGTTAAAACCACGATAGCTGGACTAAGATTAATTCCTTGATTAGACCTCTAAGTGTGTTTGATTTGCCCAGAGCAACACTGAGCTTTAGAACCTAGAGGGAATTCAAACAAGCTTGACTGGTAACTTGGATCCCATAAAATGGCAAAAGCATGAAGTGGCTCTAGATCTGTCAAAATATTCCTATTCATTGCTGTTGGTGATATGTCTCCTGCCACTTCTGATGCTATACCCTTTTCTGTTGGGTTTAGTGATTTACTAATGGTTGGAAATCCTCTGATCCTTTTTCACCCTATTGTTCTTTGCTCACTGTGGTTTGGCTGTTAAATAGATTTAGTATAAGGGTGGGCTTTTTCAGTCTTATGCTGAATGAAGCCCTTTCATTCTGTAAGGCTGCTTTAACATCACCTACTGTAGTAACTTAGTGTCTATGATGTAAAAACATGAATGTGATTTGATGGAAAGCCATCAGTTTGGCTTACTTCTGTTTCCTCTGAGCTTCAGCTTCCCTACAAGGTCATAATTAGTAAAACTGGTAACAATGATGAGGATATTTTAGTTGTGTGCCCCAAAACAGTATCTTCTTATTCTTTTCTATTACTCATTACAAAAATCCAAACAAAATCTAGTACAAAAACAAAATGTATACAGAGCAACTTGTAAAAACTCAAAGATATAATTCCTCAATCAGAAATTAAGAAATGGAAATGTATTCTTTTGTCCCAAACAACTCCTATTTTATGATTCTATGCATAAACTAATATGTAATGGAAATTAATATGCTATGGACCTATAAAATGATTATTTTATCTATAACTTCTCCTAAAAGAAAACAATGTTATGAAGATCAACATTTATTTTCCAGTTAAATAAATCACTTACTAGAGAATCTTTGCAAAAAGATCTTTGCTATTTTGGTTTAACTTCATAATTTGGCTACTGCTTTTGGTAAGAGCTAGCATATAGAAGATTTGAGGTTTACTTCCTTACATCTATTTTTATATATTCTGTGCATTAAATCTACTTGATCAACCTGATAATCAGTGGACTTCTGAGCAGTTAATCAACTACCATTTTCATGCACAAATTCTCTATTTTGTAATACATATTAATACTTTCCAGCTTTTATATTTCACATATATCATTATCATGACTGAGCACATCAGTTAAAAAAGAAACTGTGCAAGAATCACTCACAGAAACATTATTTTTGCCAGGAAAATAACAGTTGGTAAATGAAATCAGACATAAATTTCCTAAACAAATGGAAGATTTATATATTTAGAAAGAGGGAAAATCCTTGAAATATCCCAGGAAAGTTTATGCTGCATCAGTAAAAACATGGAGCAGAATTGTGTAATTTCAGCTGTATTACACTTAATGGTAAAATCTTCCTGCAAAGGGCTAGAACAGTTTGAAATAATTTCATTAAGACACTTTTGAAAATTGAAGCAACAACTGCAGGATTTATACATTTATTTGAATATATACCTCTCTGGACAACCTGTCCCAGTGCTCAGTCACCCACACAGACAAAAAACATTTCCTTATGCTCTGCTGACACCTCCTGTGTTTTTGTTTGCATCCATCATCTCTGGTCCTCACTGGCCACCACTGAAAAAAATCTTTGTCTTCTCTGCATACTCCCTTTGGATATTTGAGTCATCCTCATCCCAAGCCTGGTCTTCTCCAGGCTGAACAGTCCCAGCAATCCTTTCAAAAAAGCCTTTCCAGCAAAAGCCTTTCCTCAAGGGAGAGATGCTCAGTCCCTTCACCATTGTATTTGTCCTTCAGTGGACTCTTCATTAACTGAATTTCTCTCTTGTCCCAAGGAGACTTGAGTACACTACTTCAGGTAGTGGCCTCACCAATGCTGAGTAAAGGGGATCCAAGGAAGAAGCCAATGAAGCAAAATGAACTAGAAAACTACACATAGACAATCAAAATGCTGGTTTCACAGCATTTCTAAAACAAACACATAATCAGGACTTAAATGGAATTAAGATTTCACTAGAAATATGAAACTATTAAGATAATCAAGAGAAAAAATAACTAATGTATTAAATTCCTGGTCAGACAGGCTAGTTGCTACTCTTAGAACTCTGAGTGCTAACATATCCCAGTCCACATGCCTCTTCACAACAGGGAAATACAATTGGTAAAGGTGACAATTGCATCTTTAAATATCATAAAGTAGATAAAACATCAAGACCCCGGGGCTTTTATTTACTAAAAAATAAACAAACAACCAAAACCAACACCAAACCAACAACAGACACACATTAAAAAAAGGTATGGGTGCACTAAAAAGGTTTGGGGTGCAGTAGGAAGACTGTGACCAGCAGGTCAAGGGAGGTTCTCCTCCCCCTCTACTCTGCCCTGGTGAGGTCACATCTGGAGTACTGTGTCCAGTTCTGAGCAGTTCAAAAGAGACCAGGAACTACTGGACTCCTGAGAACTATCAGATGAAGTACAATGGAGAGTGACAAAGATGATTAGGGGAATGGAGCATCTCAGAGGAAAAGCTGAGACACCTGGGTCTGTTTAGCCTGGAGAAAAGAAGACTG
Source organism: Megaceryle maxima (assembly GCA_024605025.1). Lineage (NCBI taxonomy): Eukaryota > Metazoa > Chordata > Aves > Coraciiformes > Cerylidae > Megaceryle > Megaceryle maxima. Next base: position 11,839 of record JANHGN010001806.1, read on the forward strand.
GGAGGGGATCTTATCCATGCTTATAGACACCTAAAGGGTGGGTGTCAAGAGGGGCCCGTCTCTTTTTAGCGGTGCCCAGTGATAGGATGAGGGACAATAGGCACAAACGGGAACACAGAAAGTTCCACCTAAGTATGATGAAGTACTAGAACAGGTTGCCCAGAGATGTTGTGGAGTCTCCTTCACTAGACACTTTCAAAACCCGCCTGGACACATTCCTCTACAACCTACCTGGTGGTCCTGCTGTGGCAGGGGGGTTGGACTGGATGATCTCCAGAAATCCCCTGCAACCACTACCATTCTGTGATTCTATAGCACTGTTCTTTCACAATTTCCTTTGAGTGAATTCTGACCTACTATGAATAACAGGAAATTATTTGGGAAGAACTACCACAGTAGAGACAAAATAATCCACAGAGGAGAAGGATGTTATTCAGAATGCCAAAGTATCAGAAATAAAGTTGTGGAATAATTTGACAACTGACATGCAGAATATTTTGGGTTGGAAGTTGCTTTAAAGGTCATCTAATCCAAGCTCCCTGCAGTAAGCAGGGGCATGTTCAACTAGATCGGGTTGCTTATAGCCCCACCCAATCTGACCTTGAATATTTCCAGGGATGAGGCTTCTACCACCAGTCTGGGCAACCTGTTCCAGTATTTCACCACCCTCATTGCAAAAATTTTCTTCCTTCTATCTAGTCTGAAAGTTTGGGATTTTTTTAGTTTAAAACCATTACTTCTTGTCCTATTGGAACAGGTTTTGTTAAAAAGATGCTTTTTTCATCTGGACCCACTCCAACAGGTCCATGTCCTCATGCTGAGGACTCCAGAGCAGAACACACTACTATTAAGTGCGGTCTCACCAGAGCAGAATAGAGGGGCAGACACACATTGAGCAAACACTGAAAATCTTCCTTTAAGTCTTAATTCACTCATCTCTAAAATATTGTGGACTCTTGAAAGAGAAGGGTTCTTCAGAGACTAACACCAGTTGTGATGGTTAATTGATCCCTAGACTCCTTTCCAGTTCCAGTGTACATGAGTAAGGTAATTCTCACTATGTGTGGACAGAGTAGGTACTTCCTTGTACACTTAAAATTCTTCATGGTTGATGTCTGCAACTGAATGAACTTGTTCAATGACTGGAACCTCCTGAAGGCGGAAACTTTCAGTGGTACAGTAGGGGAAAATTATTTTTGAAGGATATTTGAAAACATGTTTGTTTTGGAGATAGATTTCCATACCCAAGTGTGTCATGTACCAACTCACTTTCCTAAAGTGGGAAAGTACCGTATGTGGGAAAACATTCCTTTCACTTTATCCAGCACTTACAAAGAATATTTAGAATTTTTTTTTTTTTTCTGGTTTCTCGGATGAAACATTCATGAAGACTTTTTTCAGGTGTTTGTTTGTTCGGTTTTTTGTTTATTTCTTTTCCCCAGGGTGAAGGGTGCGAGATAAAATCGAAGCGCCGTTTGTGCTGCCCTACCGGGTTGGCGCCCGCGGCCTTCTGCCGCGGAGCGGGATGGCCCAGCCGCGCTCCTTCTACCAACCGCCAACTGCACCTTTAAAACAGGACTTGAGCTGCACGCGTGAACCTGAAACAAAGCGCAGCCCAGCCCTCCCTACACCCCAGGCTCGCCCGCCCGACGATAACCTTACTTGGCTCCCGGTGCCTTCAGGGAGTGCGCCACGCCGACCTGGGCTGCCCCGTCCGGCAGAGAAACCCGGGCCGCGGTGCGGCGGGTCTGTAGAAGCCGTTTCACCCGGCGGC